>VTPC01001447.1:0-51848 GCA_011009095.1 Ignelater luminosus | reverse complement strand
ATGTAGACCTCTAATCTTTAAAAGGGATGATTTAAATTTCATTTACATCATCTGTTTTATACAGGGCGATCGAGAGGCGAGAAACCTAATTTTATTCAATTTTTTAAGTGGGACACCCTATATATTTTAATAACGGTTTTGGCGTTACTTAGTTATTTGTTTTAAAATTCTATCAAACTGTTCTGGTATATTTAAAGAGGTTTCTAAATTTACAACTTTAATAAAGTAAACTAAATATTTTGTCTTTAGAAACACTTACTGGGCTTTTAGCCACAAACCCTTTTTCTACAGAGCAATCAAGAAAGGCAAAATCTAATTTTCCTAACTTTTTAAATGATCTAACTAAAACACTCTGTGTATCTTGGTATTTTCTTATTTCTTAGAAATTCCTGATCATAGTAATATAGCTTTATAGAGTATACACCTGTCCATTTTGGCATTATTGTTATTATACCAGGGCTCATCAAGAAGTGTGATAGCATTTTACAATAAATAACCGAATATTTAATGCCCAAACTGTTAAGTGTGGATGCTTTAAAGCTATACTACTGTGACCAACAATTACTAGGATTACTAAGTAAATAGTAATAAAAACTGTGATATTTGGAGTGCTTTAGTTGTATAATTTAAAAAGTGAGAGAAATTAAAGTTTGCCTTTCTCAATTTGGGTCTGTAGCTAGAAGCCAGTAAGTGTTTCTACTCTCCTGTCACTAACTAATGAAACTTCTTTGAAGATTTTAACAAGTATAGCTTTATCTGAGCTTAACAAAAAGGGTAAAATTAATAGCCATAGTAGTTAGAAAATATTTAAATTAAACGAGGCGAGTAGAAATTAGCCCAAAATATTTAGTTTACTTTATTAAAGTTGTAAACTTACAAACTTCTTTAATTATATCAGGACCAGTAGAGAATATTAAAATATTAAGGGTATCCCATTTAAATAGATCAAATAAAATGAAGTTTCTCGTTTCACCCTGTGTAAAAGAGATGGCATGATTAAAATTTTAATAAACAGCTCTAAAGATGAGAGATTGACGTTTATTACTGCAAGGATTTTAAAATCAAATGTTTATTGTATTTGATAATTTTTTACATGAAAAAATTGAATAACGTCAAAACTGTTTGGTTTTGGTGTTCTATTTGAGAAAACCTGAGCTTTATGTGCCATGCTTTTATGGAACACTCTGTGTAGTTGAGAATAATTTTAGAAAGTACAGATAACTGTCCTATACAATTCCTCCCAGTAACAGTTTTCGATATTCTTACAAATAATGATGGTATCCTCCGAACACTCTGTATACAACATGTGTAAAAACTGCTTGAGAAATGGAAAACTCTGATGGTCATTCCTTCAAAACAGTCTTGCTTTCACCCACATGACAAACTGTACCCTCAGAATTGCTTTATTGTATACAGAGTGTACCAAATCTCTTCAAAATTATTTTCTTAAATGCAGGGAGTTAGGGAATGCTAATGAAAAAATGATAAGATGGATTCTTGATGACTAGACACATTTTTTCTAAGGGAACCTGTAGACAACTCAACTTGATTGTGCAGTTATCGGGCTAGTGTGCAGATCCTTTAACTTTCAGTTGCATTATTGTTGTTTGTCAGAATATCAAAAAAATTATTAAGAAAGGTTGTAGGAAAATGCCTTCTGAATGCTTTGAACTTGCATCTAGTTGTACGAGGTAGAACAGTGTGTGTAGCAACACAAACTAACTGGGACCAACACAGAATCTACAAATCATTATAAAACTGGTGGTTTTTAAAGCAAACTGTCAATTTGAAAGATAACAAATTTACTGAAAATGTAATAAGCAAGGAAATGACTATTTTGTACAAATGGAAGAATAGGGGACTTAGAAATCATATTACCTAAGACAATAAATGTAACTAACGTATAAAGGTCGTGAACAGTCTGAACAGCATATGCATGAATGACATCTTACTATCAGACAATTGCAAAAAATATTCCCGAGGTGGCAAAAGTATCGCATTTGACAGCAAATATGTAAATAATAGTGTGCTGTGAAAGGTAAGGCCTTACTACCAACAGTCATTTGTGATTGAAAAAATTAGGGTTTTATTAACGTAAGCAATATCATTTTTATTATTCTATAACAAGTTATGTTGGAAATCAAGAAATTCTTAAAAATTGATTGCTGTAATGGCAGTTTTGAATGTGATTTTGAACATGTTTCGAAGGTGTATATCTTTCAACATTGCAATCAAACTTGTTGAGGAAAATGTATAGGATGACTTACTTTTAACAGCATGCTGTTATTCACAGACCTTGGTTTGACAAGAACTTTTCTAGAGTATACAACGAATTGTTTTTTTGATTTTGATTTTTTTGCAGTTACTTGATTCATTCTAAACAATTTAGGTAGCATTCCAGCTCTATAGATTAAGACATAAAGAATTGAGTCTTTAGAAACTAAAAATGAACAAAAACTAATTCAAATATGTAAAAATATACAAGGTGTCCCATTTAAACCAGAGGTGATATTAATATGTTTGACATTTCAAAAAATTGCATTTAGTGGACTATAATGTATTTTTTAAAATTTTATTAAAATTTTTTTATAGAGTGGTGATAAAGTTCGGAACAAAATTCATAATTTTGTTATAAATCTTTTTCTTGAAATATACTTAAACACGTCGATTTTATATTCCAATATATGACATCATCATCATTTTTTTTAAATTACAACTCCAGTTTCTTTTATAGATTTTGATAGATTTCTTCACTGGTTGGATGATGGTGTAAAAATATTGGTAAATCTGAGATATGACACTTTGCGTTATTGGCTGTGATATGTACTGGTTGACTAACTATATCTTAGTCACTGGGTTATCTTACTTATTTTTAGTTACAGCTCACCACACATAAGATTGTGGGTAACCCTGTGCATGAGGGGAAACACAGGTAAGAGATGAATGACAGACACCATTGAATTACCCCAACCTCATGACGAATTTATTAAAACGCATCCTAAACACAAAGCTATATGTGATAAGCTGTACTTATACATAATTCTTAAAACAGTAATTTAATCTCAATACACAAAGTGCAAAATTCTACTTACTTGATGAAATCATCAATATCCATAGTTCTTGCACGCTTTTGCTCTGCTTCAACATCTGTAAGTATTTGCTCTAATTTTTCTTTAATATTAAAGTCTTCTGGTACTTCCTAAAATAATGTGAATTCTGGTAAATTCATAATACTAATGTTTGCATTGTACTTGATGTAATAACATAATGTAATATAAAATATAAATAATAAATTTATATCTTACTTTATTGTGTAAACTACAGTGTAATTTATAGTTTTTATCAAGAACAGCCATTACTGATGTTTGTCTAAAAGCACTAGCTAAAGTTTTATTTTTCCTTGTGAATGCTATACGTGTTAAACCATCCCATTCTTTATATGGAATAGGAGGTGGTGGATTTTTAGGTTCTATTCGTACAACAGATGATTCTACTTTTGGTGGAGGTCTGAAATTATTCTTTCCTACCTAAAACAAAAAACGTAATTTAAAAGAATCTCGGCAAATGTACGGTACAAACCTTCATTAACATATCTACTCTTGCTAAAAGTTGTGTATTTACAGACAGTCTACAATATAATTTATCTCCAGGTTTAGCTACTAATCTTTGAGCAAATTCCCTTTGAAACATTAACACAGCACATCGAAAAAATGGTCTGTGTAATAGCAATTTAAATACTAATGGTGATGATATTTGATAAGGTATGTTAGCCACGCATATATCAAAAAATGGTAATTCTGTTTTTAATGCATCGCCTATCATAATTTGTAATTTTGCTTGAAAAGGTGTGCCTTGAACACGTTTCTGTAATTCTGCTACCAGCCTGAAAGCATAAACAAATTCAATAAACATAAGTATTCAACGGTTTAAAGTAAAATAAAATATACCGAGGATCTATTTCACATGCTACCACTTTTTTAACTTTCTCTAGCAACTTAATAGTCATGTTACCAGTACCAGGACCAATTTCCAATGCAACGTCTGTTGATCGTAACCCTGCTTTTTCTATCATTGATGTTATTACCATAGGGTTTTTAAGGATGTGCTGACCAAAATCCTTATTAAACATAATTCCTAAAAGATGATTCATTTAACAAAATAAATGAGATACAAGTAAGTAGGCACATACCTTGTCTAGCAACTTCATTGTGGATACGAGACTTCTTTTCTTGTAATACTTTAGGCATCTTTATTATTTAAAAGTTTATACTTAGCAATCTGAATTATTGGTAATTTCAATCGAATAATAATAATTATTTTTAACAAAACAATATTCTCAATAATTAGAAACACACTGCAAAAGTACAAATTAACTGTTGACCACAACTGTTACAGTACCACATGTTTGACATGTTTTAGTGAGGTTATGTTTACAATGTTAACTTATTCAAATAACATTGCTTTGACGGTAATCTAATATAGTGTCTATTATGACTCTAACGTGTGAACTATCTTTATGTACTTCACCAAAACTGAAAATAACTCAATTCATCATATCATCAGTTAACTGATAATATTGAAATAGCTTATTAATTGTTGATGTCATTTTTGAAAACTATCTCCAGCAAGAATTTAAAAGAAATTTTGAAAGCAAATAATAGTCAATAAAATTATGCAAAAATAATTAGCTTTAAGAATAAACATATCACCTTTTAATATAGAGCATCAAAAAGATTCAATTCCTGCAAAAATCATTATAAAAATAAATAGTAGGAGTAACATTTAAATGTTAAAGCGCACAGAAAAAAATAACAAAAAATTAATAATGTAAAATATGTTACCTACATGATTTACGTCGCATTCATGCTTTTCCAGTAGCGTCTCTCTTCTTTGAACACATGTTTTACAGAACATGCAAACTGCGTCTTTTCCCTCTTCACTAAATGAGGAAGTATCAGTAAAGATGAACTTCAACACCGGATTGAAGAAAACGTTTCTTCAGTATTCTGTTGAACTTTTTGTCCTTTTGTTTTCCATTTACATTACTTTTCTGTTTTTGATCTACGCGTTTGCCTTTGGTTTTCTTTTCACGAACTTTTTCTATAGTTTTAGATGTAGAATTACTACTGCAATGGGCATTGTTATAGGGCAAAACAATTATTGTTTGTACAACTGTTTTGAATGCTGGGATAATCTCATTATTTTCTCTATATGAAATGCTAGTTATCTTCAACAACTTGGTTTTCTAAACTCTGAATAATTTGATTTGCATCGGAATGAGCGTTAAAGCTATAAACACAAAACATGTATCAGTTAATTGAAAGAGGACAGATTTTCAGAATTCATTTAAGTATAGTCGTCTCGACATCGACAGTACCTGCTCTCATACGAGGTCTATCCGGAAAGTATCCGCCTTTGTGATGTAAAGAGCTGGTTCTGATCAATGACAATGATGTCCTCTTAGGAAGCCACAACTTTCTTCCAGTGATTCTCCTACTTTCGGAAATACAGTGTATTCACCTTTCGGAATAGCTAATGCTTTGTTGCATTTCTTTTTATTTCTTCCACGTCGTCAAATCTCCTTCCTTTAAAAGTATTTTTAAATTTGGGAAACAACCAGAAGTCGCAGGTAGTTAAGTCGGGACTGTACAGGGGCTGATGAAGCTGTACAATGCCGTGTTTCACAAGAAATTGCTGGATAAAGTGCGAGGAATGAGCAGGTACGTTGTCGTGGTGAAGCACCAAGTCGGTACTTTTCCACAAATCTGGCCGTTTCCTTCTCACTGCGTCACGTAATCGTTTCAAAACCTCTTGGTAATACCCTTTGTCTGACCTTGTGGTGCAAATTCATCGTGAACAACATCTTTTTTGTTGTTGCGAGCCTGCCAGAACAAAGTCAACTGACGTATGGCCATCTTTAAATCGTCTAAACCACTCTTTAATCTGCTTGTTCCTCATAGATTTATTGCGGTATACTCTGTGAATCATATGAATGGTTTCTAAACACGAATGGCTAAGTATTTGGAAAAATTTAATGCATACTCTCTGTTTGACATGTTCATTCATCGTGAAATGCGACGCGCACGAGGCTCGACACTCAACAGCGTAGGTGCCGTTGTCGACTGAAGATTTGCAGGATGGTGCCATCTGGCACGGGTACTCATAAAGGTCTCCCCTACATAGTGAATACCTGTTTTCAACAATAGCACACTGATACTTTTCGGACAGATCTCGTATAAGCTCTGTATGTTGTTCTCATTGATGCGCTGTAATCATACATGCCGGATTTGATTTTGGTCAATTTAATATTTTTTAGGCATAGTAGATGTTTCCAAAGGTGCCATGAAGCCAATATCAAGGGGTAGTATTACATTATTGTGGGGGTAATAAACAGATTAATATTATCGCACTTCATCTTTGTTTCATTGATTTACATTGCGGATGTGAAAGAATAATGCCCATTAAAAACAAGAACTTGTGGATTTCCCGAGTTGATTTCACATATGTACTTAGAATATAAAACGATTTAGTTATTTGACAGAAATATTTTGCTGAATGAAAACTGATTGATGGCATGCTTAAGTTAAGTACATTCAGGAATTGTTACATTTAACGCCCGATAGAACGAAAAATAAAATTATTGTAATATACTTTAAGTAAATCTTTATTTAGTACCAAAAACTAACTGTATTTTCCTTGGTCTTAACTTCATCAACAACGGAGTTATTAAAAGATTCGTTTTACAGGTGGGATATCATGGAAAAAATGCAAAACCAGAAAAGATGAACAAAAAAATGTAAATTGTTGATAGTATATTACCGATTGTACTATATTAAATACCTATTATTTTATAAGCACCAACCGTTTTTGGAAGTATGCGTTGTCAAAGATGAAGTGCTAAAAAAGGTGGATACAGCATTTACATTTTTTGCTGATAAAAACATGCAACGGACTGCCTGGAGCAGTTTCAATTAATTCTAAAATTAAAACAATTTTTTAATTTGTTTTTAATGTAAAGCTATCCAAATATAGCTCAAAATATATTCAAGTCATGTTTTATCCAACTATTAATCTTCTTCTTTATGTTTTATTTTTAAATGCATATAAAGATACAAACTACACTTAAATAATATTTTAAATTGTTTTTTGCAGTTTGATAAATTACCTCATTTTAAAGCTATTCGGTACAAGAAATACAATAACATAACAGTTCTTAAAACACGCATAAATAATGAGGACGTGTTTTTAATATGTAAACAGGGACTTTCACTATTTTTTGTGTGTCGCATTAAATGTAATTTAGATTGATGCTGCAACTCTAGAACTTGATACCTGATTTAACAGTTAAATTTCTTACCTTGACCGTTTCCAATGCAAAGATTATCTGAGTTGTAACGATGTCCATCTCTTACCCGAATAACCGGTTGGTGCGGCAAATGAAGAATTCTACAACAAATAAAATCGTGCAAAATATCTTACCACTTATATAAAATGCTGACAAAAGTTTTACGTACATATACAAGAAGTTCTTATAAAGCCAGCTTCACGAGTTCAATAACTTTAGTTTTAGTTGCAACACCATGAAGTTCAAGTGTTTTGTGATTTTAGGACTAATTGTGGCTGTTGAATCAGCTTCTATATTTTTAAAGCCAGTCGATATTCCAGTTAAAGTGGTTTACGGTGAAGATAATTATGAAATATATCGAAGTGAATCGCCTGAGAATTTAGCGGCCAGTAGAAATCTAAATGAAAAGATACAATTATCCCCTGATCAATTAAAACAATTAGAAAATTCTGAAGATAAAGAATATTACGGTAATGTAAATAGCTTAAAAAATCTCGATGCTAAAATTCAATTATCACCGGAAGAGCTTCTGCAAGTTGATAAGCATCTTCCTTTGATAGATGACGATAAAGAAAGCGCAGCTGATTTAAAATTAAATTCTGTAGAAGCTGAAGATTCCAACAAAGAAAATCTGAAGCTTGAAGAAAATGAAAAACCTGCAGAAAATGAAAAACCCGCAGAAAATGAAAAACCTGAAGAAAATGAAAAACCCGCAGAAAATAAAGAACTTGCAGAAAATGAAAAACCCGCAGAAAATGAAAAACCCGCAGAAAATAAAGAACCTGTAGAAAATGAAAAACCTTCAGAAAATGAAAAACCCGCAGAAAATAAAGAACCTGCAGAAAATGAAAAACCTGCAGAAAATGAAAAACCTGCAGATGTGAATCCTATAGAATCCAAACCAGACGAAACCGTTTTTGGAGTTTTAGGTGAAGCTTCTCCTGAAAAAGAACCTCCAGTTCCATCATCAACCAGTGTTCGACCGACAACCACAGAAGAAAATCTTCCAGATCCAAATGTGGTGCTTTTAATACAATTAGCTCAAAATATGGTCATGAGCGGTTTAAGTACTATACGTGAAAACATTGAAAATTCAGCAGCAAACGAAGAATCTGTTAATCCACCAATTAGTGCTCAACAATGGGATAGATTAAATCGTACTATTTCAGAGTTCTTTGGTGACTTATTCAATCGAGTATCGTCATTAAAGTCAGTTAATGAAAACATATTGCAAGATATTGTAGAAGGCGTTAGAACTACAACAGACAGGTTTATTCGAAGTCTGAACGATCCGTCATCTATTCCTACGCGTCAAGCTCCAGCAGTTGGGCAAAATGTCATTCATTTGTTTACTTCTGGAATTCAGCGAATTACTTCAAATATTAATAATATCGCTAATCCAAATACTACAAAAAATACTATCTTGGGAGAAGGTACAACCACGCAGAACGCAGTCAGTCAAGTTCAACAATTATTAGAAAACCAAGCACCATCGAATCCATCTCAAGTACTTCAAGACGATGCTCCTACACTTGCTCCTCCACCAGGACCGGGACAAGTTTTCCAAAACGTAGTAAATCAAGTTGGACAAGCTATTAGTAACCTAAATCCGTTTAATCAAAATCCCACTCCAGCTGCGGGACAGTCAGACGTTAATCCCACTACTTTAGGTCCTTTCCAGTCAGTTGTTAGTCAGGTGGGACAAGCTATAAATAATTTGAATCCTTTTAATCAACTTTCAACAGCAGCTCCCGGATCCCAAGGAGACGCTCCTACTACCAGTAATCCTTTTCAACCCTTTCAAAATGTTGCTAATCAAGTAGGACAAGTTATCAATAATTTAAATCCATTTAATCAACAATCCACAGCTGCGCCCGGCTCGCAAGGAGATAACCCCACACCAGTCAATCCTTTACAACCTTTCCAGAATGTTGCAAATCAAGTAGGTCAAGCTATTAATAACATAATTAGACCTACACAAGCTCCTGGTTCCGCAAGCGAAGAGGGAACAACAAGTCGTCCTTTCCCAGTGGTACAAAATGTAATCGAACAAGTGGGACAAGCAATAAACAGCTTTAATCCTTTTAATCAAGGTGCACAACAGGGTTCCGGTTCTCAAAACGAAGAATCTCCTACTACAACAAGACCTTTGCAACAAGCTGTACAAAACGTCGTTAATCAAGTTGGACAAACTATAAATAATTTAAACCCATTTAACAGACCTACTTCTGTTCCTGCTTCTCAAAATGAAGGGGCACCAACGCCAAGTTCACCACTGCAAGGTGTGCAAAATGTTATTAGCAGTCTGAATCCGTTAAATCAAATACCTACTTTAGCACCTGGTACTAATCCTGCAGAAGGAGTTCAAAATGCTATCAATCAAGCTGGTCAAACAATTAGCAACTTGAACCCTCTCAATCAAGGTTCGAGTGGTTCGAATCCTTTGGAAGGGGTTCAGAATGCAATAAATCAAGCTGGTCAAAGTATAAGTAACCTTAATCCTGCAAATCAAGGTTCAAGCGGCTCGAATCCTTTAGAGGGAGTTCAAAATGCAATAAACCAAGCTGGACAGACGGTTGGTAACTTGAATCCTTTAAATCAAGCTGGTCAAGGAGCGAATGACTCGGTGCAACCGGAAAGCGGTTCACTTGAATCGCTTCCTCTTATAAGGGGTAGAAGTGTGTACTACTGGAGAAAATAAGTGATGGATCCTCCATGTGACAAGGGTACTGAGCAAGAAAATGATGAAAAATCAAAACAACGCAACGGCAAGAAAGAGACTATTCCGGTCTTAATTAGGTTAATTTATAGCAGAATTAGTCTTTGAATGCCATATTATATTTAAGGATTTATTTATTGTTTTGTAGTATAGAAACAAATTCTAAATATTTTGCTTGTGTGTTAAAAACAATAAAACAGTTTTAACTGCTGCATTTATTTTTATTCATGTCATAAAGAATAATTTAAGGCGTTAACAATACAGTTTCAGTTATATAGTGCCTATAATAAATGTTTATTGTCAAGAGCGCCACATTCTTGTTGCTGTTTTACAGGATAAACGAGTCTTCAACATGTAACTTGTATGCAGGTATATAAATAAATTAATTCTAGCAGAGGACAATCAACTTAATAAAGCTGCAAAAATTGAAACTGCAAAAAGTCATGTTTGCATCACATTAAATGCATTCGGAAGAATAATATAATAATTAATAAGTACAAAAGTAACTTAAAATATTTAATGTGTAAGGACTTGTTCGTTTTTACATGAATCTAGTCAAAATTAATTTTGAAAACTTTTTTTAATGAAAAAATTCCCTTTAAAACGAGAAAACTTTTATTAGTGACAATGATATTAAAAACATTAAATTTGTTTAAATTTATTAATTAGATAATTAACTCTTAGCATTGTTGTTTAAAATTCGCAACAATCACACCAAACAAAACAACTTCAACTGATCTAAAAAAAAGTAGATGAACAGCAATAGTAAAAGCTTCAAATAGATGGTTTTGTGCCGTTATGTCATTAAAATTGATTTGTCGTTTTAAATTTATTTACATTAATGTTGAACTATAGAACGATTGTCGGTCTTTCAAGTTTAGTAGTTTAGTTAGTTAGTTGCATTATCTTGAAGTTGCTGCAATTCGCTTTAACATTTTATTATTTACTTGTCGTGCATATAAGTTATATTAATAGGAACATTAATTAACAAAAAGATTAATAGTCAGAATATGTCCTTTTTGTTTTAATTTTAAAGATTTTCAACAAATTACAATATTAACTGGATTAAAAGCACTAACAAAGTTATCAAACAGTTTTCAAAATCCATTAGATGTCTACCAATAATCATCAATTTTGAAAGTCAAGACTGTTTACCTGATAGTACGAACCTTTTGTTGTTAGAACAATTTGTAATGTAATGTATGTACTTTATGCATTTGTTTGTATAGTCTGTTCAGGGCTGTTCTAAGCGCGTGTGCACGGTGTGCGCAGCATGCGGGCGGCAAATTTATTCGTCAAAATAAGACATTGACACAGAAAGTACATTTAGGTCATCAATAACATATGTCCTGAAAGTTTTGAGACAATTTTTAGCCCTTTGATATTTTCCATGAATAGCAAATTCTGAAGTTAGTGTTTGAAACAAAATTACTGCAAGAACTTGACTTTTAATGTCAGTTACATTTTTGAAATCAACTACATCATTATATCTCTTATAAAGAGTAAATTCGCAAAAATATTCATAATCTAGTTGGACAAATGCTTGTATTTAATATTGTGCGAATTTTTATGAATATAATATCACAGAAAACTTGAAAATTAAGCAAAATGGTTTTTACTGACAATATCAAAGCCCTGCGAACTAGCTGTGTGATACCTACATTGGTTAGCTGGATAAAGTCGGCACGTTAAAGTTGCTCTGCCATGTAGACATCGTGGTACAGGACAGCTGCCTTTCATCCCATCTTTGGTGTCTAATAATGATGGTCTTTTTGGAGCGCTTAACAGCAGATGGCTTTCTTACTCAAGCATACGCAGACGACGGGCTAGTGTGAGTCACTGGTTGCTTTCTCTGCGTAAACCTCTTCCACTTGCGTAATAAGTCAAGTACTTAAAGGCAACCTTGAAAAAGAAATTAAGCAGAAGTCACACGTCGACAAGGTGATAACCAAGTCGATAGCAACACTGTGACAACTGCGTCAGGTGGTAGGCCGACTCTTAGGAATCAATCCCCAGATCTACACGGCAATTATCATGCCTAGAGTACTACGGTTTAGTGTCTGATGGTCTAGCGTAAAGCACACTACTATCACCCAAAGACTGGCCAAGCTACAATGCCTAGCAGGTCTGGGTATAATCGGTGCAATGAGAACGATGTTCACAGCTGCACTTGAGGTTCTATTGGTGCTGCCAGACCTCCCAATTTGGATAAGGAAGAAGGCAATGGCGGCCCATCTCAGAATGCGAGATGCAGGGTTTTGGTTTAGAAATGGATTTACCACTGCCCACACCAGTTAGTAGAAAAAGAAATGCCTTTGTCCACTTTTAGGGTAACAGACGGACGATCGGCTAAGGTTGCAAAGGAAGTACTGTCTCATAACTCCAACTAAGGAACAGTGAAAAAGCAGTAAAGCAAATTTCCAACAGGACTTACTGGTTTTCTATACGGATGGATCACGTATGGATGACAGGAAATCCTCGGGAGCAAGCATTTACCTGGAAAGGTCATACGTGTGGTAGAGCTTAGGTCTGAGAAAGCATGCCATGGTTTTCCAGGCTGAAGTTTATGTCATTGTATTAGTAGTGTATAGGGAAAACTCGAAGATGGCGGATCATAAGATATGTATGTGCTTCGACAGTCATGTGGCACTAAAAGCAGTCTGTGCAACTAGAACAAGAGAAAGAGTACACAGACGCTTTGGAAAAACTTGCTCTAAAAAAAGAGGTTAACCTCGTTTAGACTGCTGGACACAACGAAAAGGCGGATGAACTCACCAGACTTGGAGCCGGGGATACCTACTTAGACCAGAATCTTTTCTGGAATATCAATGCAACAGACCATGTTAAGAATCAGTGGCTATCGCATGGCAAAAAATCATATAACCGGTTTTAATTTGTCAAAGTTAGACTGGCTAATAGGCAAGAGCCGGAGGCCTCTAAGTCTTTTAATTTTGATCTTCATAGGTTATTGCATCTTAAGGAGGCACCTGTTACTCATCGGTGTAGAGAAAGACCAAATATGCCCTAAATGTGAGAATGGAGAGGAAGCGTCTTTCCACTTTCTGAGAGAATGTGAGGGTTATGAAAGGCTGAGGTCTAAGAACTTTCAGGTCGTTACCCTAACAAGGGTAGACTTGAGCTGTCTAACCTGAACTGACATCCTCACTTTCGCACGTGAGTCAGATAGGTTTAAACAAAGAACAGAGAAAATAGTAATAGATAGTTGTAGATGTGGTTAAAGAAATGGCGAGGGGTTAGTAGAAAAGGGCCTATAAAGGCCTATTTGCTGAACTTTAGCTTTCTCAACTACTACTATTACTCTGACAATTGATTGATTGCCCAGAAAATGTGAAATTCAAAGGAAGCGCTAAATTTCCCGATAAAGCGGTGTGCAATTTAAACAGCTAGGATTTTTTGACCGTATGTAGAGCGAGTTAGGAATTAAGTGTTAAATAGAAAAAGGTACACTCGTAAATGTTTATCGAAATGGGTTGATTTCTTTAACACATGTCATCCTCAGGATGATACAATGTTTTGGCCAGACTTGGCCGTCTAAAAGCTAATTTTGTTATTAAGGAAAACATTAATTTAAATTAATATTTCTGTGCTCAACAAGTATGTTAAATAAAGTTTGTACTGATGATTCAAGTTAGATTGTTGTAGTACATAAAGATTAAATATTGAATATTGTGCCAAGACTTTCGGGACATATGTTAACAACTGATATTTTAGTAACAGAAAACAGCGGCGAATTTAGTCTTTTACACGGTGGACTCATACCCTGGGAACGACGCTGAGTCTGTTTCTGTTTGAGGGAAAAAGCCCCAATCCTACAGAACATGTTAATAATTAAAGAAAACAAACAAAAAGGCAGAAATGAAACGTAACTTGAATGACATCACTTATAATACTTCCACTTCTGACTAAAAATTAAAACTAACTGTATACATGGAATAACAGTTCTATATTACTATACTAGCAAATGACTAATATAAGCTACAAGTGAAATAAATTTTTGTCTGATTGCTAACACGGTCATCCTGTATAGGACATGGCCTTGTCCCCGATCCGAAGTGGCCGAAACGATTCTCGATTCCTTTTATCAACAAAGATACTTTTTACCTGGAAGTAATAACAAGTGACCATTTAAGGTCCCCAAAACAATGATTTATTTAAAGGTTACGAAGCATTGCCATTCAAAGTTCATAAACAGTGACCGTCCGAAGTTCAAATGGTAGTAACCACTTTAAGATCCCCAAAACAGCAACTTGCGCTTTACAATCCTAAAAACAGCGATCCTTTAAAGTACACACAGAATTTGAAACAGATGCTTGTTCGGTCATTGTTTTAACTGATCCAGTGCAGCAATCCTGGTCACTTTGGATTCTTCATCAAGACAGCGAAGTAAAAATCGATCGTTCGCTAGTAGATGAACGATTTCAAATGACCCAAGATACTTTACATTTAATTTTTCAAATTCAGCTACCACTTGATCTGTAATTGAAAAGTTTTTACCCTAGCTCTTTACTTTGTTAAATCGATTTCTGTTTTTATCTGCCCCAATTGCCCATTGACCTTCTTCCTCATAACGTCTACACATTCCATTTCCACTACTCCGACACCATCCAGCAATGCTGATTTTGCGTCTGTTTTTTGGCAAACATTAAGCCATTAGGAGTGTATGCAGTTGCTGAACTCACAGTCTCATACTGTATTCGAGGCAAAATTATCTACGCCGATTCCGTTTTCTCTCCGATTTGTCCAATCCTGACATTTCCATATCTTCCATTTTTTCTGAACGAACTAGCAGTATGAACTAAACACTGTGCCGTAATGCCTCTTAAATATCTTAATTTCCTGCTCACTGATTAAGCACATCCCAGACAATCAAAGCGTTGACATCGAAAATCGTTTTATTAGGTACAGTCACGAATTGCATATTCAAAGTAACCTATTGTGGCTTTACATACAAACTAAATTCATCAAGAAGGAAGAAGTTTTATTTCCTATACTAGAAAAACTTTGTTTAGACGGAGTCATGTTCACGTTAAGTCTTTGACAACACAAAAATCAAGAGAAATGGAACAATTTGAAACTCGAATCATCCATGTAGCTGAATTTCGAGTTACCACTGCAAGCAAAACAAAATGACATCGGTTGCTGCGAATACAACAAATTTTTTGTACCTACTTTATTGCTTTTTTTTAAACATTTAGGTTCTGTATTTGGTGCATATTTGGCCCTCAGAGCTTCTTGAGTCTTCAGATCTTATACTCGTAGCATTTTTTCTTTGAGTATGTTGTGTTTTATTTCCAGTTTGTCCACGAACAAAGCATTTTCCGCAAAATCCTTCTCTGTTAGTTTCAATTTAATAACGCGCAATAGGTTCTCTCAGAAATATTCCATTTCGTATCGTCAAAGTAGCTCTAGCAACTCTTAGATATTTGGGTTGATGTAATTCAAATGCCTTACGTATTGCGGTAGATGTTTACTTCCAATGCCCGGGGATAAAACTCTACTCCAGGAAGTTTAGTATCAAGTCTCAAGGCACGTATTTGTTAATGCTTTTAAATTTGGTATTTTTCGTATTTCGTATTTTAGGTAAGCATCTTCTTGCAATGTCGTGCAATTTCTTGCTGCCAGACGCTAACACGACCGACTTTAGAATTCAGTGTGCTTAAAACCTTTAAACTTGAAGTAAAAGCAACTGTTGTACGTATAGTAGCTCAAGAATGATGAATATATCTAGAAGACTAGACTGCATGTTTTAGTTTGTCCAATTTTAGAATGATTGAAAACGTATTGACAATTCCCTTTTTCGTTTCCATTTCAAAGAATCCAATAATAAGTACAGAAAGAAATCATTTTCAGCAAATTCAGGAAATTGTTCGTATGTACGTCTTTTGGCAAAACAACGTTTCCAATAACAATCACCAAACCGCTAACAAATCTGTTCAAAAGTAAAACAGATTTCATGATTAGATTGTATTAAAGTCTTAATATGGATTCATTTGCTTTTAATTACTTTATACATTACAAAAACCCCGAAGAGCAAATGTAAAATTTTTTCTAACTACAAATTTTCAATTGATAATTGGACATTTCCAGATGAGAATTGAAAATCTTCAGATGATAGCTGAAAATCTACAGATGATAAATGGAAATGACAACTGGAAATCTCCAATATTTTCTAATACTAAGTGACTGGAAATTTCCAGATAACAACTAGAAGTTTTTAGATAACAACTGAAACTTTCATGTGACAAGTGTAAGTTTCCAATTATCATTTGGAAATCTGCAGTTATCATTTAGAAATCTCAGTAAGAAGAAAAAAAAATAGAAATTTCCAGCTTTCATTTGGAAATTCCGGTTGACATCTGGAAATTCTTATTTGTCATCTGGAGATTTTCAGTTACTATTTGAAAATTTTCAGTTATCAATTGGAAATTTACATTTGTCATCAAGGAATTTCTAGTTAAACAAATTTTTTCATTGGGCCTTTAAGGCTTTCGCAATACACAACGCACATTGCATTGAAAATAAACACAGAAATGTTATCTGAAAGTATCTTAAGCAAATTTTATCTGAATCTCATTGACACGGAGGTAAAGAAGAACAAAAATGTCATAAAAATATGTTTAAAAAGTAAGAAGCTGATTGATTGATCTATAAATAGGAATTGTGTTCTTTTATAAGTTAGAGTTGCGTTTGTTGTACTCTTTTTTAACGACAAATCCAGCAACCTTAAAGGAGGTAGTCTATAAATACAATGGACACTTCATGAGGCCATCTTTAGTGTTCTACTATGCTGCTGTCTTTGGTGTCTAAACCTGAAACCTTTTTACATTTATGTGTATAAGCAAGTTTTGGACTTAATCCACTAGCTCCTCTTAAGAAAAATTAATTTAAGGGTCACGTTTTTTAAATTAGATCGCTTGCAGTGCCGAATCCTCATCACTATACCATCTTTATCTTTTCGTTTTTAGATAATATAATAGCACCATTGCATTCTGCAGCTATGTTTCCTCTTTTTTTCTAATTTACTCTGAATTATTGGTTTAAGACGCATTTCTCCAATGACTAAAAGATAGTAATAATCTTCATAAATAAATGTTTTTCCCTTGCCTAATAAATTCTCCCTTATTTTAAAAATTGTATTTGATATAATTTTTTAAGGGCCTTACACGGTTTCTTCGAAAAAACCTTCGGAAAAATATCAAGAATACTATTAAAAACGAATTAAACGAAATTCTGGATAATTACGGGGCAAGCTGGAAGAAATAGTAAAAATTACATATGCAGAATCCTCAGCATAACATTTATTGAGTACAAAAAGACATACAACATCAGAGAAAAAAGTAAATATCCTTATTGAAATTCAGTGCATAATAATAAATTAATCTTGATCGACTACATTATCATTACCGTTACGGGTTGGGTCATCAGTATTTCGAACTGTACTAGCGTTTTTCGGTCGTTTCTGTTTTAATTGTCCTTCTTTCTCTTTCATTGCAATTTCTATACGCCGGAACACGTAATCTTCCAGTTTTGGTAAACATTGGTTGTATTATTTCACGGGCCATTTCATGACTGAAAATGCGGTTACATTTTTGCTTTATTTTTTCCATTCCTTCAACGTGTAAAGGTAGGGTTGGTCAACGTTACTATTATCTTTACAGTAAGTGAAAAAATCGCACCACTTTCTATCGGCACAATAGAGCTGTATTACAACCTGTCTGAAATACTTGTGATTTTTCTTGACAACAAGCTTGCCAGAGGAAACTCGAAGAAAGAACTTGCCCGATTTTCAATATGGAATCTCTTTTGGAGGTACGTTGGTATACTTTATCTTCAGAAGACCATCTTCCTCTACGACCAAGTCAGGAGAGGCACAGAATATTCCATTTTCAAGGGAAATGAGCAATTTACATTCCCTAACCTCCACATTTTAAAGAAGTCTGTAAGCGTCTCTGGTTTTGGACTCCACGTTCACCCGCCGAATTATGTTTTTGTTATTACTGATATCGGATGAATATAATGCTTTCTTTATTGTGCAATTTGGGGAAGTGGAGTCTTTGGAATTGCACAGGTCACGAGCCACAGTAGCTGGGATTCTGTTCATTCTTTCCAATTTGTAGTTTAGATTAAAATTCTGGCCTATTGTGTTTAATTTGATTTGGTGTTGTTGATCTTTCGTCACTTACAGCTTTTTTTCAAATTCTTCCACAAGGGGTACCGTTTCAACGTTTGACATACAACCTTCTAATACCTCTGGGCCATAATCATATTTGTCATTTATTACTTTTTGGAACGAGGTTTTTAATTGTCTTCTTCTTTCTTTTTTGTCGTTTGGACCGTATGAAAAATGATTCTTTTAAGAGGCCAGAACGCTAAACGAGAAAAGGTTGAAGATATTTCCTTTCTAATTGTCAAACACTTTATTCCATTGTACTTGTTCTCTCTTCCGCATGAGTTATTAAAATACTTTTTGTACTTTCCATGTTCTCCAAAAATATGGCACACTACATTTTTTAAATCCTCCGATAAAGGCTTTGTACTACATTTGACGGACAGAATTGTAGTTATAGTTAAAATCTATGAAGAAAGACATTTGTGATGTTATGAAGGAAGGAATATTTGACCCTAGTAAACACAATAGTAAATGTTGGTTTTTGATCATATTACTGGTGAATATTTGCTTGCACCAAGTCCCTATCTTCTTTCTTAAAGGATGTGTTCTTTAGAATGCTGTACAGCTTTGTGTTGACACCCAGAATGGCGTGATTCACACAATCCACCTTTCAGATGGGAATGCGGCCAGGATATTTTGTCTTAACTTCAATTTGTAGCTTTGAAAAAACGCTCGAGTCCGCGTCTCCTACTACATACTTTAGAATAATGTCCTATGTTTCAAAAAAATGAAGAGCCTCAGATACAATAATGTCACCCTCCACAGCTTGTGTTGACTATTACCTGTAGCGTAAACATGTAAGGATAAAATCAAATTTTGAAACAAGTATGTTTTTTAAGTTTCTTTCCTTCTACATGATTATCACAAATAAAACAAGACTTCACTCTTGACCCAACGAAGAGAATTTTTCCTGTACTTTTTCCAACCATTTATTACGGAGCAACCTGCATTTGAGAAGGAGTGTCCAAATGTCCTTTTGAGGTAACCGCCAACGACTGTGCTTGTAATGAGTGGGAACTCTTTTCCATCAACTAAAATCACCTCCTGTCTCTCTTTAGCAATTCTAATTTTTTTTAAATAGCAAATGGCAAGTCATCATGAATAGCTTTTATAATTAATCCACCAACTCTTTCTTCAGCCAAACTAAATGTTGAGTCATGAATGAAGTCAATTTCAGCCATATTGCGGGCACCTTAGTAGTCAAAATCTTCACAGCAGGATTCTAAAACTAATACCTCTGTCAGTGGTAACCCATGTGCAAGAGGATCATCTTTTCTGATAGCACAATCATATCACCGTTCTTCGCACTTTATGTCCAGATTTATCTAGCTTCTATTGAAAATAAAAATTGCGATCTCTTGCAAATTTTGCTATGGTCTGAGGCTTTGTTGATCAAGGAGGTGACACAGGAAATGTTGACTGTGACACGTTGTTCCATCATCTTAGTTGGACAACTCCTGCCGCTGGTTACGGTTTTGTTTTTTCTCTTCTTTTTTCTGTGACGTTTTGGTCTCTGTTTCTTTTTGTCATCTACACCAGCACTTTCATCCGTTGGGTGAAGCAAGACTTCAACAACTTGTGGAGAAGAAGTGGAAGGGACAATGATAAAAGTATCATGGTTGTTCCAGAAGTTCCGCGTAGTTGAAAGACGTGGAGTTTTTGTAGCAACTTTTGGGCTGTTTAAAATGAACTTATTTTCCTAGCGCTTTGATGGCTTGGTTTCATCAATAAGTGTTCGAACCATCATGTTAACTCATATTGCGTAAAACAACCTGATGACTACAACTTTGGCACATTTAATCGGAGGTATTCAACTTGTGGAAGTCATTGCCTGCAAAGTCTTTCACTCCGTCCAAATCCAAAGCAATTCTCCTTCTTTCATTTGAACTGTCAAGCTTCTTTTTACATTTACCAAGTTTACTCATGCAACAGAGTCTACGCTTCGTTTTAGTTTGTGGCATGATTGTAGACTACATACACGTTGATTTGAATAGACGAAAGTGCCACTGATTTGTCAAAAGCAGGAAGGAACGATTGTCAAAAAATGTAAAAATGTGTGAAAATAATGACAGATTTTCAAAATATGGCCCCTTCGTTTAATTTTTCAAAAACTTCATGTTGTTCTCAATCTTCTCCCAGCATGAAACTTTCACTGTTCATTCTATATTACAAGTTTTTCAGTCTACAGTAGAAATTCCGTAATGGGGAACGATTGGGAATCCTAACTTTGGCTCCAAAGTTGAAAATGGTCACTTTTTTAAAAAGTTATTGGTTACTCTTAAGCAATCATAATCGCTAGTCCTTAGAAAATATATTCTTATCAGTAATTTATTAATAAACGACGAATTTTATCTAACAAAATTGGCAATAGTTTGTCAAGATTTTGAACACCATGAAAGTAACTTTTTCAAAGATGAAACACAATAACTCGATACTTTTGATCTGCACTTACAAGTTTTTACTCGAAGCTTAAATTGTAAGGGCAACGCGAAGTTGTAAAAAATTAATTTCTTTAAAGTATTTGAACAGAGTGTTTATACTAGAAGAATTTAATCACAATCTATAAAATTCTAATATTTTCTGTGAATATC
Source organism: Ignelater luminosus (assembly GCA_011009095.1). NCBI lineage: Eukaryota > Metazoa > Arthropoda > Insecta > Coleoptera > Elateridae > Ignelater > Ignelater luminosus. The sequence continues at coordinate 31,002 of VTPC01001447.1, read as the reverse complement.
TCTGCTATAAAGGCAATTTGACTAATGTATGTAGAAATTTATTTATTGCATTTAATTAGATCTTCTACGAACTAATAAAATTACACTTGGACATCTTTCAACGTTCTTTTAATGTGCATAATTGTTAGATGCCAAAATCACTGAAATTTATGACGTCAAAAGCCAAAATAAAAAATGTATTGACGTCATACATCACGAGTTTTGGTAACTCGACGTCATCGTCATTTCGTTCCGTTTCACCTGCAAATTTTTGAATTGATTGTTTTAGATTAGCAAATCATGCTGAATTTAATTTGGCATATCATTCATTTACATTGATTGCTGTAAAATAATATTATTTTTACTCTGAAATTGTTTTTTGAATATGTGTTTACAACTAGAAATTCTTATTGGCTTTTTACATTGTAATTTTAAAGAAGAGAAATTAATTAAAAAAATCCGAAAACGGACACCTACTTTATTATTCCAATAAAAATGGTATATATTTGCAGGTTTATTATTGTTACAGTTATAACAACAACCATAAAATAAAAATGTTTGTAGAAGAACCCAAAAAACCCGTTTATTAATATTGCCAAGTAACATTATCTCTCTTATTTACACATAACATTCTTTATGTCAGTGAATGATGAACTTTCCTTGAGTGGAACGGTAAGTCGGAAGGTTTCTATAGATAGTTTTGGCGGTCACTGATCTGATCTACTTATATTACATTGTGGCATTAGATTCACAGTCCTAAATTAACAATGATGTGATTTGCAAGGTACTAGTTGATGTGTGACCCGAATTAATTATGTCACATTTTAAATGGCTATAGAACTACAATTTTCAAAATCGGATATTAATACTTCTTGGGGATTTCGCTTAGCTGGTGGTGCTGAATGCGATGTACCCCTTACGGTGGTTAAGGTAAAATTGTATGTTTTCGTGTTTGGTTTTGCGAGTTCTGAGATATTATCAATATTATTGACTATAAAGAGTATATAAAATTTAATAATTAAGTGATATTCGTTTTTTTGTGATCTTAAAGATGTGTCTGCATGAGTATACTAAAAAAATTGTCAACGCATGAGAAATATCTCTCTGAAGTTGAAACGATAGTATGTATAGGATTAGATTAAGTGAATGAAACGATTTTAGGTTGTAATCAGTTAATTCTTGCATTTCCCTTTTTCTTCTTGGTTTATCCTGGTCTTCTTAAAACTTCTTCAGTTATTACAAAAATGCAGTTTAATTAAGAATAAACTTGATTAGCTATTTAATAGCCTTTGGCGTGACAGAGGATTACGTAACAAAAACGCGAAAAATATAAAATGTTTTCCACTTTCCACAAACAAGAAAGCTACAAAAAAATAATGTAATTTCTTAAAAATTACATTTAAATAAAAAACAGAAACGTATAAGTTTAGTTAACTTAAGTTGGGAAAAAAAGCTGGTATGAGTTTAGTTTTATAAATCACGAAACCGTTTTATAATCATTTAAAACACATGTTTATTGATTGAGCCAAGTTTATGAAATATAAGATGTCAAAATTTTATTTAACGTTTCTTGTTTTTCGAATATCTTAGAAAAATGTGCATTACTAAACTGAGATGTTCGGTACTAATTTTGCATGTCATGGAGTAGAGATCCTGAACTAACTTTTTTTAAAATTTAATTTATAAATATAAAAATTAACAAGAAACTTATTGAAGTCTACAAAAACTTATTTTAGAAGACCCTCTACTCCATGATAAAATGGTGTCCAACGTGGTGTTAGGTAAATTAAAAACAAACCCGACGAAAAAGGTATTTTGTAGGTTAAGAGTCGATGCATGGTGGTTGGAATTTCTAATTGTTGTAAGAATGTGAATAGGGGTTAAACCAATGCCAACTATTAGTTTCTTGTAAATAATCATTCAAAATTTTGGTTGACACTACTCCTTAACAATCAACATCTTTATAACAGGCAGAGATACAGTAGATTGAGACAAACTCATTTTTCGTCAAAGACTACATCTCACGAAAAAGATGCTGAACTAAACTTGGGGACATATTTCAACTTACTTTTCAATTCCGTTTCTTTAACCAAGCGGGTAAACATCCAAATCATCTAAGTCTCTACTATGTAAGTCTAGGGTTGCCAGACGTCCCATATATACGATTGTCCCGTATTTGACATCCGTTTTTAGCATCTTGTATTATACTTGCGGGGCGTTAAAATGTCCTGTATTTCAACTTCAGAGTCGGTTTTGGAGCCTAAGGGGGACCCGCGTGTTTGTTTTGTAGCCCATTATATAGGACTCCTTAGGTGTTTGTTTCGGACTTCAAGGCAGACCCTTCGTGTCGTCTTCGGAGCCCAACGCGTCTGCAATAAAAGGCATCCACGAATGTTTCTTTGCGTTTTTGTATTTGTTTATAAGAAATTTGGCAACCCTATGTAAGTTAGTAGCTGCAACATGTGTCTAATCTCACTAAAAATCTTGAATGGCGTATTGTGACATTTTCTTCTAATCGTGAAAAAACCTAATGTCGGTATTGCACCTAGTTTTTGGGGATGCTAGAAAACAGGAGAAAAAACTACTTCTCCTTAATATTAGAAAGAACGAAAGCCCTGAGGGGCCAATGAAAAGAAAAGATCTTTTCATTGGTTCTCAAGGACTTTTGAATAAAGCGACTTCTATTTAACTGTAATACAAAATGACAAACATGATCATACGTAAATCTGAGTTTCAATTATTATTTATACGTGTGTTTCACTTCTCAAGTTCACACCCCTGTATCTGTCTTATTTAGTTTCTGGTGGATTTCAGATTTTGGTCAAATATACTGCAACTTAAAAGAAAAATTTGTACAACTTTTAAATAACTAAATGCAAAAAGTTGGAAAATTATAGTAGGTGCTAATATTCTCCACTTGAAATAATACACCCTGTATATGTTGCGATTAATATACAACTATTAAGGTCGTTTATTGCATCCTAGTTTCTACGACTTTGTGTCATCGCATTGTAGACCCCATTTAGCCATGTTCTACGTCTTCTTTGGGTAGGATTCTAGTCTAGTCTCTTAGGCCATCTATCTTCTCTCATTCGGCGCACGTGTCTATATCACCTTAATCTTTTAGCGTCAATTGTATCAAAGACAGTGGTGCCTAAGTTCATTCTTTCCATGGTATTTGTATTCTTAACTTCATCCTGTAGGGTAAACCTGCAGCACCTTCGCCACTATCCCATTTCCATTGCTAGAAGTCTTTTTGCCATCTGCTTTGTGGTTTCCCATACTTCGGCTCCATATGTAGCTACACTTTCTACAATCGTTTTATATATTCTTATTTTAGTTGATGACCTTATCTGAGTACTCCACAGTACTGAATTTAATTGTTTCGTCACTTGTTTTCCTTGTCTAATTCGATTTCTCATCTCCGTCTCATTTGTGCCTTCATTTATAATCGTAACACCAAGATATTTGTATGACGTAACTCATTTTATAAGTCCTCGGTTCAACACTAAATCTCTGGCAATATTTTTCGCCACAATATGTTCAGTCTTATCCGGATTGATTGTCAGTCCCCATTTATGATATTAATTATCAAGTTATCGTAGCATATAGTATTTAGTATATATCGTTTTCGTCTTCGGCTATGATTACTTGATTATCAGTGAAATGTACGCAGAGAAAAAGTTTTCTTCCATGAAAGTTAATTTCCATGTTCTTACAGGTGCGCCTCCAGTGGATTAATGCTGAATTTAAGCATATCTTAAAGAGAGTAGGTGGTATAGAGCAACCCTGTCTTAGCCCTCTGGTTATTGGAAACGCATCAGATAGCTTAGAACCTATTTTAATGCTTTTGCTGCTTGGACATTTATGTATGAGGGTGACACCATTCTGTAATAGCGCGGGCCAGTGTTAATTAAACACTAGATGTGTCTTCAAGCTTCTCGCCATCTTTTTCCTATGAGTTGCCTTAAGGAAAATATATTATCAATGCAGGATCACCCCACACGGAAACCATTTTGTTCTTTTGTTTGGTTTTCAATTTAATTTTTAATTATTTTCCAGTACAATCTTGAAAGAGAATTAGTGACATTTAATCCTCGATAATTTGATAATATCTTTCTGTCACCCTTTTTGTGAAGATTGAATATATATGCAGTTTTCCACTCCGATGGAAGTTCTTCACCTTTCAAAAACCAGTTGGAGACATAGGCCACAAGTTCCAAAAGTGAATCAGTTCTGGCCTTAAGAAGTTCAACGGAAATTCCACTAAGACCTGGTGCGCGTTCATTTTTCATAGTTTTAAGTGAGTTTTTGGGATGAGAGACAAAAATTTCGTCTACCAATGTTACATCGAAGATATCAATCTTGTCGTCATTATTTAATAAAAATTCTGGACGATTTTCTGTTAGTAGTTTTTGATAGTATTCTCTCAACGGCCTAAAGGATATTAAACTAATGGAAACTGTTTCCCTCTTATCTGTTCTTAGTATTTTTAATGTTTGCCTTGCTTCTGTAGATTTGCTTCCTCCAAAGTTTTCTTCGATTAAACTACTTCTTTGCTCTCATGCCTCGTTTTTAGTTTTTATTATTATCTTCTTTACTTTGACACAACAACGTTTATAGTAATTTTTATCTTCTATATCTTTAGTTGATTACTATTTCTCACACGCTTTCTTTTTGTCTTGAACTAATTGTTTGGTTTCTTTATTCTACCATCATTTTTTATTTTTGTTGACTTTGTGGGGCATTTCCCCTTCTGCCGGATCATTTGTTTGGGATCCAACGTATTCGTTAAAGTCCCCTAATATAATGATTTCTTTTTCTGCTACCAATTGTATCTAAAAGCTGGTTCAAATCGTCGTCGTAGTCGTTCTTAACTGTATTTAACTCGTCATTACACAGGGCGTAAATTCTAATTACTACCACTTCACATCCCCACAGCTTAAGGTCAACTTTGGTCAATCTTTCAATTATAGGATTCCAGTCTTTAATATTTCGGGCTAGTTGTTTTTTTAATGAAAATTTAGATGCCTGACTTTGCTCAGTTTGTTTTGTCAACACCACTATACATATGTATGTAATCGTGTATTTGCTCACTGCATTTGCTTTTTTTCTTGGTTTCTGTGACAGCTACAATGTCCATATCAAAGTCCTTTATTTAATTAAGTAATTCATTTTACTTGGTGCTCAAACCTTTTACATTCCAGGTACCAATGTTCATTGTTCGTCTTCGTTTGTAAAGTTGTCTATTGCACCCGTCCGACTGATTTCTTCTACTAGAATTTTTAGCGTTTTAAACTTTTTCCACGATCAGGGGTGCTGGCCCTACGTCTAAATCTCCCAACCTGGAAAACCAGGCCATTTTTTTTCAAGGTTGTCTTCATCTAGACTGAATGTTTTCCAAAACTAAGAGACCAGTCTTCCGTATAATCATTGGTTCTTCCGCACTATTGGATATTATTTCACATCTGCTCTTTCATCCGTTCACCAATCTTCACTTGTACCCTAGGCAGGGGTCCTCACAGGGTGCTATCATACGAGCCAGATGAACCCTGGTTTTTCTACGAGGTTGTCATATCCCCTCTCCTTTTTTCTCATACAGGATGATGATACCTCAGGCTTGAGACTGACGTATCGGAGTTTCGATTAACTCTTTTGTAATTCTAGGAAATCTAGCTTTTTGTTTAAGACATAATTTTCTCAATCATTTCTTCTTCGATCAATATCTGAGAATTCAGAGCAGTTTGAAAAATCTACTGAGAATTACAGGCTTTGATTGTTGTCATATCAAACTTGATCACGGATTTTTTTTATAAGCCTTGTTTAGCCTGGCGAAATGAGATTAACAATCATACAGTAACTTTCTACACGTGTTTGAAAAGTCAATCAAATATGCAATCCTTATAGTATGTAGTAAGTTTTGCTTAAAAATTTTATTTAGAATTAAAGAATTTTTTTTAAAAACAAGTTACAAAGACTGTAAGGAAGGTAATGGCAAGCAAAACTGAAATACTGAAAGCTTTTTATATAATCGTAAAACCGATAGAGTATTAGGTTTGTTTAGTTTTAGGAAATGAAAATTCTTTATTAGGTATGTATCCAATGATAATGCGTTAGTGATGAGGAATGTGAAAGAATTATCTATTCGCATTTGCTAACAGCTCACGATACTGGCCATCTGAGAGGTAGGGACAAGACTGTAAAACTGATAAAAAATTAGTAGTCGTTCTGGTTCACATTAACTCTTTCAGGTACATGAATTCTCCAAATATATTGTCCCCGCATGCACAGGAAAAACTTACAACACTCGCGCACTAACGTGTCTGGCACTGAACTGATAAGAAAAACAGGTTATAATTTTAAGAAAACGCATTCTACGGGACCTACACTACACTAAATACAATAGATTAACAGGTGGTACAATCTGTGAGCTACTGTGCAGCTATAGACACAGTTTTTATACGTGGTTAAGATTTTGAACCACATGCAACCATGGTTTTTTACGATAATTATCTCAACTTCCATCAGTCGCTATGGTACAGCTACGTTTCCTAAAATTAAAAATTAAGACGTGAATGAATACATAAATCAATTTAAAAGAGCTGCCAAAGCAAACCAATGGTCTAAAAAAAATCAACGATTATATCTACCGTGTTACTTAAAGAACTGAATTGGTATGAAATGAGGATATCATAATGAATTCAACAGACTGACCAGAAAAATAGAAAGGTTTTTAGATAATGAGTGCAAGATGAAAAATTTCTCTATGGGTTATCAACATGGCATTAAAGTTCCAGAGAGGATTCATAGAGGTACATTATTTATTATAAAATTTTAAAGTTAACCTGGTTTATAGTAAAAGAGAAAAAGCTTATTTCTTGTTCTATGAGGCGTAACTCAAAAAGTACTTGAGAAATTTAGTCAAAAACTTACACTATTGCATGGCAAGAGAAGTAAATCTTGCATACACAACGTAAAGGTACTGGATGAAATTGTAATAGCAATAACTTTAAAATGAAAGGTTCTGACTCCAGTAGTTAATCTTTTCAAAAAGGTTTAAAATCGAACTCCAAATAATTCTACAAGTAACCCAAAACAAGCAGTAGTGACCGTTTGTTATTCATAATCAGTGCATGATTTATGTTGCCTAAATTCTTATATAGGAAACTCTGTTTTACTTGACTACTTTTCTATGTAAATATTCAAAGTAGGGCAACAACTTGGTTTATCTGAATGTTGTTGTAAACTTTTATCTATAGATAGGAATGGAAAGTTTTTCTGGAAATGACACCACCCCTTGTTAGGAGTCAAGATTTTATAGAAGGAACAATAGTCAAGATTGACCAAAAGGCAAACAATTTTTGCTTTATATCTTCCATATTTGGAATGATTATAGTGATAGCTCAAAAGGCCACTGCGAATACCAGTGAATAGATACAAGAGGTGTTCGTTAATTCCACAGCAGATAACACTGGGAGGTAAACATTTACCAGAATGCAGACTTAGGACATGTATTGCTAACTTCTAAAAACAATTACTGAATTAAGTAATCGTTTCAAATTCCACAGTCATTCGATCAGGAGTTAAGTCAGTGTTCACATATAGGTAGAATTTTAATAAGAAAAGGCGAAAGTAAACGAATTCAATGAGAAGTTGCTCTTGGGGGTCAATATATTGGTACATAATCAAAGAAGGTAAAACTAAATAAAAGAAGCAAAAAAACCTGCGGTAACGGTGAGTTAGGTACAATGGCAAAAAGTATTATCGACGAAAAACCATGTTAACTAGCAAGAACTGTAAATGAATGCATAAAATGTACAACGTTATGTATATAAAAAATGTAATGACTAATGAATAATGATCCTGATTATGTTTTAAAAATCTGTATGCTATTTTTGAAAAAAATTTTTAAAATACATATGAAGAAGATGATTTATACTGCTTTATGTTTTTGTTTTATTAATAGCCAAGCACCTGTTTAAAATTCAGCGATTGTAAAAAGAATAAATAAACAATGAATTTGGAATTAATCTGCCATAAAATTATGTAACTTTTCGTTTTTCAGAATTCTAAAAAAATGTGTTGATGGAGCCTTAGATAGTCTTCCTAAAAAGGAATCCAAACTAACTGTTTCTGCTTATACCGCTTTGTTTTAATTTACAATTCAAATACTGCGGCAATAGAAAAGAACATTTTTTCGAAGCGTGAGGACATAGTTACGATGCTCCAAAAAACGGTTTCCTAACCTACTTCCATGAAAAATCGTGAAACCCAGAAAACTTTTTATTTATATTGTAATTTAAATACGAATAAATAACAAATTAGCAATTAGAAAAATCTCTAGGTCAAACCATATTTGCTTTTCATTTGTGTATCAGATAGCAGTTTGATCAATATTCGGGAACTCAAATATTTATTTAATCCCGTTTTCTGTCACTTTAAAATGTTTCTCATTAACATAAATTGGCACGCACAAAAAATACTGCATACTAAAATAGAAAATTTAGATTGGTACTTATCGAATTTAGTATCGAATTTAATAAAAAATTTATTGGCCTTTATCGGTTTATACAAATTGATTTATAATTAAGTAGAAATGTAAATTATATTTTGAATACTGTCGTGATATGAATCTTAATGGCAAAATGTCGATAGGTCTTAATAGATTTTAATAGAATGTTCTTCAAGGTAAAAAAGCTTAAATCATCTTGCAGCTGATGCATAAAATTTACTGTACCTATGTAGTACAATATAATTGTGTTTTAAAGAAAATAATAATTTAATAAATAAATTAAGAAGTTAAATAAAAACTAACAATTTAATTGATTTATTAAAATCCGTCTCAAAAGAGGCACGGAAACTCCATAGCTAGATGTGAAAAATCTTTGATAATTTGATAATCTTTAAATGTATTAATTCTGAATCTTTTGGAAGTAACTATTTATGGAGTACAGTTAATGATTAATCAGATAAATAAATAACTATCGAAGTTTTTAATTGGGGATTTGTACTGTAAGTGACATTTTCTAACGTTCTAGATTGATTTTTTCATTTTATGACTAAGCGAATTGTAATTCTGAAAAATGATATTTTTTCTTGAAGAAATCTTTCGCCCTAAGTAAATTTTTATTTCTAAGGTTATTGTGCTGAACTAGAGAATATTACTAGATAGAAGATTCTCTGATTTGTATATTTTTAGAATAATTCCTTATATGTATTTAGCAATTTTGATATTCATTTCTATCTTTCTAGATTTATAGATCAAATAAATAATACTTTGAACCATAGGTATCGCGATGGCGGTGCAAATTTCACTTATTAAATAAAAAATGCAATGGAAAAAAAACTTTAGATAAATATTGGTTCAGTATGATCTAGAAAATCTGAACTGGTTTACGTCTGGCTTTTATAATAATAATGAAAATCAAATCCTGTCAATATAGAATTGAAGTCTGCGATAAACTCTATAATTACATCTGAAGATCCAGGAGCTCCTTTAATACAATATGTCTCTTTAATGAATGGGTCACTTTGCGTCAGATTGGATTCTAACTTGAACATCTCCTACTCTTTGAAAACCCAAACGTTGCTAATTAATTTAGTTTAGTAAAACCTAGTTTATACAATGTGTTTATGGAAGTCATCATCAAATTTACAGAGTGGACTCTATGTCTAAGAAATAGAGAAAGTTTCTAAATTAAAAGTTAGTAAAAATACCAACTCAGTACGTTGATTAATAAATACCTAGAGAAGACGTATGAAGTTTCAATTTGAATCAAGCAATCCCCGGACTGAGATATGTATATTTTCTGCCGGAAATAGTTTAACAGAACAGGCAGTGCTACTGTGCTTGTGTCTCAAAAATTCGTATCCACAATTTTATGGATTTGACCATTTTTTCGCATTTGTAAATTGCATACCTTTGAAAAAAGGAAGTCATTGCAATACCTATAGATTAGCAAGGTTTTGGTCATTTAACATAAAGGTCAATTTCAAAATAAGAAAAACTCAATTAAATAAACCTACGATCAATTAGTCTTGGTCGAAAAAATTATGAATCATTTATTCACCCTGACGTTTTATGTTATTAAGTTTCTAGAATATAAAGAGATAGAGGGGACTCATACCTAATGTAAATTTTGATTATGAGAAACTCTACTAATATGTGTGGACTTCTATAAGTGCAACACAATTTTTACACCCTGCAAAAAATCTTATCTGCGCTATTGAATGGCGAAGCTCGAGCCGCATTCCTATTAAAGGGCGAAATTTGACTTATTTCCAAAGAAAAAAGCTTTGACAGGTGGCCGCCTCAAGTGACCATATCGTTTATACTTTAGCGCGGCGGCCAACGGCCTGGCTTTGGACAAAGCTGCCGTACTGGCAAGTATGAACAAAAGTGTTGCACTAAAACATATCCTACTGAAGCACTGATGTTTTTGGGTACAAAGGCTTTGTTTCCTTTTTTAGCATAGACAAGTCAGCTATTTTCTCTCAAGAAGGTATGGACATCTTATGGCCAAGGAATCAACCTTTATTATTGCCAGTAGCGATCAACACTTTTGGATGCCTGAAACTTATACCCTTTGAGCTTTCCATTAATATACAAAATTGTAAAATTAAGTACAGATCAAATTAAATTCATAAAATTACCGGTTTTTAAATTTTTAATTCATTTTGTTAATGACAAAATCAAATTCGATTTTCCATAACAGCCGAGAAACCTTTACAGTGATGGAGCTCCGCTTTCCTGGCAGAACCTTTCGAATCCTCAAGCTGCATTAAGGATGCTGTCGATTCTTCAGTGTCTTAACACGATGATTTTCTCATGTTCAATGCCTGACTATGAATTTAAACTCTAATTTCAGATCTTGTAGAGTCATGATAGGTCAGATACTGATTACAGGGGAAAACTCTCCAGCGTGGGACTCATGCACGTAAAAATGAACAGCTATTCTACAGAAATTTTAAAAAGTTATAAAGAGATTCATTTACAAACTACAAAAGCTTATTTTAATGATTTTTTGAGACATGGCGTGGTTAGTAGCGCAATACAGTTATTCACTATCGGGGCAAGTTACCAAAATGATAACACGTCTAAATATTGAATCAAGATTGATTTTGTAATTGTGCCACTTTTGAGAAGCGTTTGGATTTAATAAAAGTATTTTTTTGGTAAATTTTACTGATAATTCGTTAGAACTTGCAGGAATAACTTTTGCAACATAATATTTTTAGATTTTCTTGCCTAAAAATTGTATTCATACTCAATCGTCTACTTTGGTGCTTTTAGCAAATTTGATTATTTTACTCATACGCTTTTCTAGGGATGTTGTTTCTTTCATCTTTTCTTTATTATTATAGTGAATGTCTTCATATACCCATTGATGACTCACTATTACTTTAGTCTACTTCTTTTGCTTAATATTTCTGCTGTTTAGGAGCTAATAAACGTTTGTTTTGCTATTTGTTTCTACTTATAGAGTGATTGCAATTGATTGAGGATATTTTGAATTTCGCGACGAAGTTTTTCACGTATTGTAAGCGTTTAGGGACATTCGGAGGCATTGTTGCCAGATTTAGCACTTTATGGTTATCTTTAACACTATAAAAACTCATTTTATTTTTTTTTATTAGAATTTTACTTTACAGCCTACATCTGGCAACTCTGCTCCTGGCCGACCCTGAACGCTTACGCACTATAGCCAACCTACCACGTGAAGAACTTGGGCGCAAAATTCAAACCATCTTCAATCAATTGCAATCACTCTGTATATGTGTCCCAACGTCCGTATTTGTAATTATTCGGAGCCTGTTTTCTATTTTTCTAAATTGTTTTTGTTTCACCATTGGTAATAGCAGTTTTTCAAGTTTTCAGGCTGAAAATTAAAACTTTTCTAATTTTTTCAAATATTTCTTGAAATGAATTGTCATTAGTTTGGGGTCCTTTGGTGCTGCTCCCATACTTTATAGGTTAAGAAATTATTTGGATCGTTCTCCACGTTCAAATAGTTACTCAGTTTATCCTTAACGTTCGAATTCAAGCTATTCTGGAAAAGAGAAATTATCGTATTTTGTGTAGATCGGACTAAGACTGTTGAACCAACTTTTCACAAATACCACTTTGAAGCTGAATGCAAGCGGAAAAGTATGAAATAGAAGTTTTTGTGATACCTTTCCTTGATAAATATCAAATATCAGTTTCACAAGAACATAGAGGTTAATGAGTTTAATTATTAATTTATAACGGCAATGTAATAACAGCGAAGTATTAAAAGAATAAAGGACTAGAGATTAGAATTTTATCTTGTAGTTATCAGTTCACAGGAGCTTCCTTGTTTTCAATTTTAACTTTTGCTTTGAATTTCTGTTTATTTAATTGGTTTTAGATTAATTTATAAACCAATTGAGTTATTTAGAGTAAATTTAATGTGTGTTTAATTTCTTTTTCTGTTTCTTTCTAAGGCATTAATTAATAAATTCTTAATTTTATCACATTTGTCTGGGCGCTACAGATAAATACTTTACCGTATGCAAAAAATGCAAAATTGGTGTTGTCGGTTTGTTTTTAGCTTACGTCGTTACGATCATATTTCTCATAAAATTACCGAGCTTGGGTGGTTGAAGATGGAAAATCGTTGGAAGTATCACTTGGGATATTTTACACACACACACTCTGTTTACACTAAAACGTCCTTTTACATCTCCTAGTTTTTAATTGGTACCTAGGTCATACGTACACTCCGTAAATATTCGGCATAATAACATGCTTACAATGCCACGTCACAGATCGTCCCTGTTTCGAAAAAGTTTTACGTTCAATGCAGTCAAGCTTTACAATTCTATTTTTTTCGATGTCACAGGTCTTAATATTACAAAATTTAAACGATTTTTGAAAAGGTCTTTGTTACAAACACAATAAATTGTACTTGTTATCATTGCCTACCTACTCTAATTAGATATTACTTCTCTTGTTTACTTTGTTTCTTCTGATTTAGTTTTTTAAATATTTTGTAATCTGGTTAAATAGAGTAGCCTTTGGCTAGATTTTGCCAGGGGTCCATGTGATACAATTTCATCAATAACCAGAAACAAATTGTGTTTTAATTTTCAATTTAATAAAAGGCGATTATTATTGTTATTATTATTGTTATTTCTATTTTAAGGCCCGTATTATTACATATTAATTCATGATCATACTATTGGACTTTATGTAGTTGATGATACTCTTTTAGTTATTTATAAAGATACCCAATAAAAACTTCTTGCTGCGTGCAAAGTAGCAAATGTAAACAGGATTTTCTGTTATACTTAAATCTTTGTTGTTTTATGTTTTAAGACTTCTTTTTTTAAATATGTGCTTTATGAAATCTCTTCAACATTGTTTAGTATTTATATTGTCAAGTTTAGAAATCAGCCCGATTGTAATTTATAATTTATGGTTCAACTTATTTAAAGGCAAAATATTATATATGTACATAAAGACTTGAAGTAAGTACTTCAGAAGTAGTACAGAAACATAAATTTAATTTATAATATATTCTGTTATTGGTTTTAGAAATCTCCAAGTTATTACTTATTATTATCATTTTTAAGAATTCATAATTGCTCATTATTGTGTTCCAGGTAACCGAAGGCAGCATTGCAGAAAATGTTGGGTTGCAAGTGGGCGATATAGCAGTGAAAATTAATGACTACAATGTTGAAAAATTAACTCATGCAGAAGCTCACGATGTCATTCTTAATGCTGGACAAGAATTTATTTTAGCAGTTCGTAGGTCAGTATTACTATAATAATGTTTATTTGTTGTTTATTACAACTTATTTAACTGGTTTGTTTGACACAACTAAACTTTTATATCTGTGTCGATGATGTTTTCGTATAAAAAAGTAACTGCAATGTTGTAATGTTGCTACAAAAGATGTAGCAAATTTTTTTAAAAGCTTTTTAATATTTGTTTAGAATAGCTTTATCGTTTCCTTTATGTCTTGATCAGTACAAAGCGTTTTCATGTGACGCGCAAGAAAGGTCATGCCCTTGACCAAAAAGTAGATAATATAAAAACTATAATTGACATGATTTCTATTAATAAATAAACCAAAAAGTAAAAAAAAAACTTAAAACGCTAAATTGAAGCTTTTCTATATTAGTAAAAATAATCTTCAAGCCTTAAATGCCCTTCAAGTTAGGCAACCGCAATGTAGAGGAGTATTTTGTCTGGCGGCCAATATACTAATATAATACATACATACTGTTTGTAGAGAGAACTTTTTCTTTAGCATTTAGAAACTGTAGAATTTGTTAGTCTAATTGCTCTATGTAGTTTAGTTAAGTTTATTAGAAATACTTGACTCTGGGTAATTCTGATAATTAAGAATGTATAGGAATTTTTCGTAGCTTTTTTAACTTCTTAACTGGCGGTAAGAATTAGGGGATATCGCTTATTCAGCCTTCTTACTAAATGCATTGTAACTGATTTTATTATTCTGTAAGAATCACAATATATTGTTAGCAGGGCCGTAGCTAAACAAAATTTTACTATAGGCAAATGGTCATTTTTGAGCCCCAGTCATCCCAGTGCACTAATAGTGAAACAAACTATTTTACTGTAGGACGTTTTATTTAAAAATAAATTCGCGATTTCCTAATCGCATGTTTTACAATTAATTATTATTATTAATTAATTAACTAGCTACATACCAAAATAACAAAAATCTGGAATCCGAACAATAAAAAAGCAGAAAAAACAAAACACAATACTAAAGCTCCTGGATCTGGAATTTGAAACTTTCAGCTTCTTGCTGAAACTCGACGGAATCCCTTGGATATTTTATGCACAAATCTTTAATACACTTTTCTATGTCGCTGAGGCTCATCTTTAAAAACGACGCACCATTTAAAATCTCAAGATCAGCTCAGAGTTCATTTAACTTTTCGTAACGATCACATAATTGGGAAGTTATGGAATCCACAACGTGGAGTATTATTTGCCTTTGCTTCACATCTGGAGTCAAATTAGAGTCAGTTTCAAGCTCTTCGGGCAGGCATTCTTTTGATTTTCCTTTCGCTCATTTCTTTGAGTTCTATGGGAATATCACAATTTTGGCATATATCCTTAGCGGCTTTCTCAGTTTTAGCAAAACAATTCTTTCTGTAATTCTTGATTTCTTCCAGTAATCCTTTGATATATTTGGAGATTATATCAACTGTCACATTCTTCATTTGCAGCAAAAGATTTACTTTATTAATGTTTTCCAAAACAGAATCACAAATTCGAAATGACTGAAGTTTTTTTTGAAAATTATTCGCCCCACTAACAGTGTCCTCAGAGTAAATGGCTGGGTTAGTCATTTCTTGCAGAAATGCTAAACGGTCTTTGAATCGAGCGATCACTGCTCTTAGGGCTAATGTTCTCGAAGACCACCTCACGTCATTAAATCCTTTTAATGTTAATTTCAATGTACATTTAAGCTTATTCCATATTATTGCAGAGTGCACAAAAATATTAAGAGGGTTTTGAAATGACATCGTCCGGCCATATTGGCGTCATTAGGGTAAGCCTGGACTCTCATATTTTGAATATCAAGACCCAAAACTGCTAACTGTTTTTTGAGGATATTAGCCAAAGCATAACCAATTCTCTCCTTTATTTCCAAAAATTCCCAAAAATTGCTCTTTAATGGTACACGCATCCTTATTCTTTGCTACATATCTAATAATAAATGAAAGTTATTCTGTATAAGATACGTCAGAAGTTGTATCCAAAATGACGGTGAAATACTTAGCACGTTTTATTTCTGATACAATTCGGTTTTTGACAGCAATTCCAACTATTGCAATAAGTTCGTTTTATATTTGTGGTAAGAAGTATTTTGCTGATTTGTTTTCCGAGTCCATGTGATGTTTAATGATAGGGTCATAATAGTTTAGCAGCTCTATTGTTTGTAAAAGTTGTCCGGAATTTGTGTATTCAATTTTTTCAACGCATCCTCGCAATGCCTTATTGTTTTTTATGCAAAACAAAATTGCATCCAAAATACATTTTAAAATATTTCTTTTTCGTTTTGAAAATAATCATTTTTTTGGATTTCCTCATTAACAAAGTGATTTTGATCGATATTTACCTGAAACGTTTTTAAGTCGATACCGCATTTTTATGGATAGCCGAATTCTGGTGCGATTTTATTCTGATGGCACCAATGTTACGCCGGTCGCTAAATCCTGTTTCCGGCATAGAGAATTGGGTACTGCCTAGTCCAAACAACAAACAAGGAAAACAATAAACTGCATCGCGTTCTACACAGTAAAAAATCCAATTCCTGTGAACACTATCTCCATTTTATAAAATTCTTTAGAAAGATTTTTTCGAAAACTGTCTATTCTTTGTTATAGGATGGCACTCTAAATGATCTCCACGTGCAGGCCCTTTTGTTACCAAAAGTCCGAGAAAGTCTTTATCTTGTTACCAACTTACCCCTTACACCCTTTTTTAATTTCTTTTCTTAAAATTTGGGAATTCTAAATATTTGCTGACCATAAATTTAATAAAAATCCAATTCGTACTGCCACAACTCATTTGTTGTCTAAAAAAGCACAAAAATTTCAGAGAGCAGATAGTTTTAAACTAAAGAATTATTTTTATCATTTCCTTTATTCAGTTCCGTTTCTTTTAGTATGAAGAAATTACATTTTTCCAAGTCATTTTTTTACTTGTTTAGTGATTACTAGCTAGAAAAGGAAAGAAGCCTTTTTAGCATTCTAATCAATATTACTTGTTGCAGTAGTTCCTTTATTTAGACCTGGTGAATCACAAGTGCTTCTTTCTAATGCTGTGGTTGCATCGTTATTGACCATTATTAACTTATTTCTTGTCATTTACTTCGAAAGTATTTCTACTTACTTAGTGACTCAGAAAAATTCTTTTTGCAACGCAAGCTATGGTTTACAATCTTGACAATTACGTAACAATTAATTTCTTTGCTTAATATATCGTACAGTGTGGCTGACATCAATTTTCTTACCAAAGATTAAATTTTCTGACTTTCTTTGTTTTTTAGTTCTCATTTGTGAGAGTCTTCTCAGAGATGCTTTGCAGTAAGGTTTCAATCAAATTTGGATTTCCAAATGGAATCCACTACACAAGAAGGTTTTTGATCCACATTATGATAATGAACATTTCGGTACATCTTTCTTTTCTTTGTTAGTATCTACTGTCTTGAATTGTTATTTTTCAAATCCATAAAATGCCCAGACTTTGTTAAAATTTCCTTACCTCTCCTAATTTCTTAGTTCAATGCTGCAGCATTTATATAATCAACAGAATTTTTTGTTTCATCACATATCACAATCTACTGCGACTGGTTTCTGTATCGTTCTTGCTTTAATGTATGTAAGAAATAGCCAGAGCATCTACTTGTTATACTTATAAGTTATTAATGCTGGTGTATTTTTCAGGAGTGACCTATTCGATGATATACAAGATGTAAGTATTGAAATGAAAACTAGATACAAAAAATTAAACATAAAGAATAATTTTAGGATGAACGCTATAATGAAGAAGTTTCAAATATTATGGAAGGTACATTAGAAAGAGAAACTATTAGTAGTTTTGAGTCCCTTGGAGCACAGATGAAGAGTAGTGCCGTAATTGGTAAGTAGCGCCAGATTGCAATGGAAATTTTAAAAATTATATTAAGTATGTATAATTTCCAAAAGTCTAGTCAGCTTGGGAGGTAGCAAAAGAACGTTTAGAAAGACCTACATTGATTTACTATTTTATTTTACAGAAAAACGGAATCTCAATTTAGAAGTAACCGATGAACAAATAGCTGAAGTCATTTCCGGAGAAACAGAGGTACTTCCAGAGCAAAATGTCTTAGGGTAATACTTGGTAACTTAATCTCAATAAGTAATAAATGAACATTCTTGTTTTAGAGTAAATTTCAATAAAGTCGATTTAAAAGGGTCTACTGTATTAAAGGTACGGTTGATTACAAAAGCTGATCATTGGTAAAATATTACTTTTAGGCAATTACTGAAGAAACTGCAGAGACAAAAATTGATCTTCAAAATAAAAAATGGTCAACATTCTTACAGAAACCAAAACGACCTACTATGAAACCAAAAGAACCGGAAGGACCTAAAGTAAGTTTAATGTTTTTATGACCAACTTGTTATTTTATTAAGGTACTTTAATATGTGTTTAGGCTCCACCATACAGAGTGATAATTAAAAAACAAAAGAAAAAGAGTCTAGAAACAGAAGATGAATTACCACAGGTATTTAACTTTTAATTAATATTTATAAATAAGTCTTTTGTTATATTTGATTTAGGCTTCCATGGTGTTAGAATCAGAAAAACTGGAAGAAATAAATAGTGATGCTATTCTAGATGACATTCAAGATTACGGCGAAAATGAAGATGATAAAATTAGCCAAAATGATGAAGAAGAAGAAGAAGAGGTTAACAAAGAGATAATGGAATTCAAAAAAAGTGATGACGAACTAAGTACAAGTTCCGTGGAAGAACCTCCAGCTCAGCAGGAACAGAAAATCACAGAAACGAGTAATGCTATAAACGATGTAAGTGAGGATTGATATTAATGCAAATACATTTTTCTAGTTATAACACAACCGTCGCTTTCTCTGGAAGATCAATTAAGTCAAGTTCAACAACAGTTGGAAGCACTAGCTCAATTACCTTCAGCTATTCAAGTTACTTTAGATGCTGTAACACAACAGCTCGCTAAGATCGTAAAAGCAACAAACAAAAAAGAAGAAGAGGTAATTTAAAAAGCATGCAAAATTATGTTACAAAATAGTTTATCTACAAGCCATTGCAGTTGCAGGAAACAACACCTGAACCAAGCATTACTAGTGAAGGCGAAACCCTTGAACAAATAACAGAAGGTAATCATTAAATCAGTAAGTGTAGTGCATTGCAATAAGTGTATTTCATTTAGAAGAAACTCTCGAGTCTGTAGCAAAAATGGAAGAAATAGCAGAAACTTCTGATGTTGAAGAAGAAATAAAATTGGACACAGCAGAGTTTTCAGATATTTCAGAACAAGACGAGGAAGTGCAAGCCAAAGAAGAAAAAATTGGGCGAGAATCTGAAACTGGTTCAGAAAAAAATCTAACTGAAGAAGAAATACAAATGAAACAAATTGAAAGTGAAAAGGCTGCGCAACAAGAAAGAGTAAGTGCTCTGCACATCGTAATTAATATTCTAATTGAATAACTTTCTCACACTTTCTTTGATTTCTTCTAGAAGCCCATTACTAAAAGAAATCAGTTTTTGTATTTGTAATAAGTGCCTATTATACAGGTAGAAGAATTCCATCAGCGTCGTCTCGAGCAAAGACCTACTCATCCACTGACACCTCTTCAACGCCCAATTATTTTACCAGGTGGACGGAGATGGTCGCAACCAGATGATGCTTTACCAGCGGTTAGGAAACCTAAAATGACAGATGAGAAAATCTGCGAAACAATAGAAACTTATTCGGAAGTTTTAACAGGACGAACAAAGGGGTACGCAAATATTTAGAACATCCGATTTAACAAGTGTTCGTTTCAGGTTAACCATTGGAACGCTCTTTGGCCGTGGTGCGATACAACAAAACCAGTCTACAGGTATTGTAAACTTCATTTTGGGTAGCATTAAAATATCGTAAAGGTCCTTGTACTGAATGTTCTAAATGTAGATCGGAATAAAAACAATTATTCTGGCATTATTTGCAAATTGCGCTATTTTGTTAGTAATGCATCTTAAATCATTAAGTTGTTGTAAGATTACTTCAAAAGCTAACAGTTGATTGGATGGAATCATCTTGGCACGCTTGATATTCTAAGAACTTTTCCGTCGGCAACCTTTGTCATTCAAATTTCTACCTGGCAACCAGACTTGAAGTATATTCTGCCAAATCTCAACATTCGACAGTCTTTGATTTCTTAGTCTTTACAAACTTTGCACTCCTTGCTCAAATAATACCTAAATATCTTCTCTCAGTTTATGTCATGTCTTTCCCTTGCACTCGTCTCCAAATACCTTCAAGAATTTTGCTTAAGCGACCATTATCTATGTCTCAACCATGTACAACAATAAACAAAAAGATTTACCTCATTCAAAAACATTACAAACAAAGCAGTTAAGTAATCCACGGAATGTATATGTAATTTTAGTTGTGTTTCTCTTGCGAAGATATAACCTTAGATTTTATTAAGTTAGCTGGTTACCATAACAAATTGTTCACCTATGCCTTTGAAGATGATATTTATATACCAAAACGTGCCAGGCAAATAAATCTAAAATAAATATGGAGTCATATTTTCGCTGAGATTAGATTATGCTTAGGTCTTTTCTCGCATGGCAACGTTACCCTCATGATTTTTCTTTGACAACATCAAGGGTCGAATAGGTTTTCATAAATACTTTATAACAATGGCTTGGCAACAAAAGTAAAATTAGTTGTGACGATATTATATGTTAAATATGAAGAAACAGAAGATCGGAGGAGACACTGTTTATGAAGTGATAAAATCTTAAATTGCGCTGCTCTGAAAAACTCTATGACAACGTCAAAGTTCTCTACAAAGTATAAGATGGTACACGCTACCAAAAACTGTGAAATATGCTTAAGTGATCCTTCCTGTTCTAGGATTTAAAAACAAACTACCAGAATGGTTCTAGCGGGTAAGAGTTGAGACACTATCTCCTATCTCTGTTAGTAAGTGCTTGATTCTTTAACGGTAACCTACTCAACGAATTATGTTGCGACGACGCTCTAGTCCAACATGTGGATTCTTTGAATTCAACCACAAGTAGTTAGGCATAAACCAGATCTACGGGGTTTCTTATTTGCTTACGATATCAATCCCAATTTAAGGTCATCAATTAGACGAATGACGGTCTAGCTATTAATTTGCCTAGTTTCTTGTAAAATGTATAATACCAAGCATTATAGTAGGATTCCTATAGTTAGAGAAACTTAAAAGGTGTTCATCTCTTAATCAAAGATTGGATCGTTATTTCTCCACTAGAACAAGTTGAATTAACGTTGACTGAAGAATGAGGACTTACAAAGAAACGCCCTGCGAAGCCAATGCGAAGCCAGTTAAACTGCAAAGTACGTAGGATTTCTGACAAATCAAAAGCAGAAATTTAGTTTTATTAACGTAGTACCTATGTATTGTGCATTGTTTGTCTGATTTTTAATATCTGATTTACGTATTAGTGATGTAAATATGCCTTGAAAAAAGATACTTTTATGTTTAGTTATATTATGAAGTTTGTTTGAGAACGAATAGATAAGCGATTTAGTCTTCGACAGAGTATAGTTAAGATTTTTAAAAATAAATTACACTCTCGGGCTACCTATCAACGTCTATGGTAGTCGTTAACCATCCAAAACAGCGATTTAGGATCTATCGAGGCTATTCCAAGTAATCAATTGCCAGGATGGCACAAGGTAGTAGTTGCATAGATATAGTGGCGTTTCAACGACGAGACAAAAGCTACCAAAGCAGTGTAACTGTGAAAGCAACCACGGTTTTGGTAGAATGGGGCAAAGTAGTAATAGTAGTGGTAAGGTTTAGTAAAAAAGGTATGCAAAAACTAATAATCAAATGTTTGTACCATGTGGTCACTGGCAAGAGAGAAAAAACATTTTAGTAAGAAATTGAGCAAAGATTTCATCAAACAGCACGTGCATTAGCTAAACAAAGTATACTAGAGAGTCTTTCACTAAAAAAAACGTTTAACGCCTTTTTTGTAGGCTTATTAGGCTTGTGTAATATTTAAAGTAAATAGCAACTTCAGTTTTAAAGGCCTTTATGCTATTAGCCTGTTTTTCATTCATTCTAAAGTTTAAAAAGCATGCATTTGAGATCACTATTCTAGAAGAACAGCTCTCAATTTCGCCAACGAAACTGGAGAAAAAGATTGTAAGTAAATTTTATATTCCAACACAATTACTGATACTCTACGTTTGGAAAATAAACTTTATCTCCTTTGAGTCTTTTATGAAAAATCTTTGTCTGATTTTTAATATCTGATTTACGTATTAGTAATGTAAATATGCCTTGAAAAAAGATACTTTTATGTTTAGTTATATTATGAAGTTTGTGTTAACTGACCTTTTAGTATCATTTGTTACTAACACATTTGTTGACATGGTTGACTTTGAAAGCTCAGAATATTATTTAAGTACGTACTTGCAATACTATTTTCCTTAACTAGCTGTTATTAAAATAGTTAAACTAATTCAGTTTATGAAATGTTAATGTTATTTTTACAGAATCAATTTTTTGAAGTATCAACCTCCCCCAAAAAATTTGGACTATCTTCAGAATTCAGAAGTTTTTAAGTTGGTGCATGATATGGATCCACCACGCAGAGGAATTGCTGCAAGACCTGGAAAAATAGCTTCTGAAGAAGATTATTATCCCGATGTAAGTTACTAATTAATTTTGTAAAGGTAATTTGCAACTGCTTGAAGTACAACAGATTGATTGCCATTAGTTAATTTATAATTTTCTTCCTACATTTTTCAGAAACCATACCAAGGAAATCAACAAACTGCTATAGGAATCTAGTAATACTAATACAAATAATTGTTTATGTAACATCAATTACTATCTGTATCTAAATATTACTTATAAGACAACAAAATAAGTAGTAATACTTAATAAACTTTCTGTATGCCACAATTTATTTGTTATTTCAATATAAAGCAATCGTAGAACAATAATGGAGAAACTTTTTTGAAATTGTGTTTGAAAACGCTTTGTCGTAGATCCTAATTCCAGTTCTACACGTCGGTTGCACTACTACCCTGCTGGGGGGCAAAGCAACCACAAAGAGCAAGTTATACAAATATTTGTAGTTAATACAGCAACTTAAGGCGTAAAGATAAAGATATTAATTCGAACAATTGATCAGATTGAATTCTACGTATTTATTTTGAAAAAGAAAGATTTTAATGGTTTTATTTAATTTATTATAAGATAATCAATATTTGCCTCGATCCTATCGAAATATATCACTAACTATTCATTTATACTTGATGAGGATTACAGTATATTGTCTAACAAAGCTATCGAGTTTACCGATGCGCATTGTAAATAATCTTATAAAACAAAAATAAAAAATAAGTTGTAGAGATAGAAACTTTGATTACTTATCGATGAATTATCTGATTTAATAATTTTGTTGCCAAATTTATCAATGAACGTGTTATTACAGTTACGTCAATAAATAAAGTCTACCTTAAAAGATAAGTTATCAGCAGTTTTAATTTATTTTGATGTATTATTGTGTTTGTAAGAATTTTTAGATTCTTACCTTCTTTAAATACTTAAGTAACTATCTACACAACGATCATACCAAATTTCAGATTCTATACAAGCGGAAAGCTTAGCCGAGTGCGGCGATTTCACTTGTATAAAATACACTTTCTAGCGTGTTTTGTACACTATTTTCTCTACGACAACAAAAACGGCATATTTTCTTTAGTGGTTTATAATTGACATTTTCATATAACTGATAAGTTTTATACAAATCGAAGTCAAAAAGTATAAAATATAAGCAACGTAAATAATAAATAACAAACAAATGGCCGTCTCGATATATGTATGAAAGTACCAAGTTTTGCGCTTACTTAATTAACTATATCACAGCTAAAAACATATGCTGTTTTGCGTTGGATAAAGAAGGTAAGTCTCAAGAAATTTTTTTATTTTTCTCTTATCCACTTTTCTTTCTCTAAAAGACAAACTAGCAAACAAAAATCTCGTTTTTGACCTTGGTCTGGCGTCTAACCTGCAACGGAGAGGCTGAAGATTGTCATACCAAATTAAACTTGAGACACCGTGAAACATCTCATGATCTGAAAAACTTTCATAGAGGGAGATAGAGTGTTTGACAATGATTTAAAATATATCTTCAAAAGCAGGAACTTTAACAAACTTCTACGATACTAAATCGGTCAACTTCAATCAGAAAAATAAGCTAGGAACGATACTCAGTTAATCACAGAAACCTTTCACGGGTAAATCTAAAGCTACATGGAACCTTTACTCACCAATGTCTTTTTCATTTTCTTAAAATTTAGCCGCAGTGAAGCGCGGGTTGCGCAGGGAAAAATCGAAAAACACGTCCACGATTTGCTCACTCGACGAGTACTTATTCAATGTTTGAACTTCTGCTTGCAGAGCGTCTTTGAGGAAAACTATTAACTAAGAAAGTGACGTAATTTCTTTACATACAATTCGAATAAACAATTATCTATTTTCTTAGATACAAATTACTATTGAACCAGAACATTTTGCCACAGAGGTAGTGTTTCTAATAATTCTACCATTTCAAATAGTAATACACAACAATGAACAACCTGCAAGAGACGTTCGGTAATTTGTTTATGATGGCAACCTAGTAGGTTAACATTGATTCAGGTAGAAATTATGTTATTTTAGTAAATACGTATTAGCTATCAACAGTCTATTTACTTAATCATAGTGGTCGCTGTGTTCACTCTTGGGTACATAACCTCAAAATCTTAAATGGCACCCTACCACTTCTAATACGTCGTTGAAAAAAGATTAACAAAATTCGAATCTGTGGTTGCTACCTTTAGGTATTGTCTCATCTGTATTGTACCCAAATAAGCACCAAAACAATTAAGATGGGTTTTCACTAAACGATTACTATTGTTATTCCCTTTTCAACGGCGTGTCACAAGTAGTAGAGTGCCATCTAAGATTCTAAAGTTATGTGTGCAAGAGCAAACACAGCGACTCTTATGAACGAGTTAATTACGTTGTAGTACTGAGATACTGATTTTTTATAATAATATGTCAGTTCGTTTAATAATAAAATAATAAAAATAAATGTTATTTATTTAAACAGGTTGACAATTGTCGAAGAACTATGTTGTTAAACCTTGTGCAAACTATGAATGATAGCGAATGAATGTTAGCGAATGATTGAATTGTCCTTGTAAATAACTAAGCTTTTATACATCTCTACCTGTGTTTTAACAAAGAGCAAGATTCTCGGGTCTTCGAAGAAAATCATATTCTGAAAACTATCAACAGAAATTTTGTTCAAGGAAATATTATTGCTGTAGGTCCGCTTACGAAGAATTTAGACAAAAGCAAAATTCTTTTAGAAAAATTTATAATGTGTTATCTACAACAACAAAATTCTTAAACCATCTACAAAAATTATTTATAATGTATAAAAGTATTTAAGGTATTTCAAAAGAAATTTAGGTATTTATCCTGTTTATCCGTATCCGTATTTATATCCATGTCATACAGTGAATATCTATTTCATCATTTGGATCTAGCTGACATTAGTTCAGAAAATTTAATTATTTTTCAAATTTCTGATAATAATTCCTCAAACCTAAATAAAACAGGAACAATTCCAAAAAGAAGATTTAAAAGCTCTCCTGCATCATTAATAAATAGAGATCGTTCACCAAGACAATATAGACAACCACCCCGAACCAAAAAACTATTAAAGCAACAAATTGCAGAGCTTTTGAAGCAAGATATAATACGACCTTCAGTATCACCATGGGCTTGTCCGGTGCACATAGTCGAAACCAACAAGCATGGTAGACGTAAGGTCCGTATGGTAATTGATTATAGGCGTTTAAACGAAAATATGATCGAGGATAAATACCCTCTCCCAAATATTACAGACATTTTAGACAAAATGGGAAGGAGCCAGTATTTTTCGTCGATTGACCTAGCGAGTGGTTATCATCAAGTGGAAATGAATCCCAAGGACGTGTGAAAAACAGCATTTGTAACGGAACAAGGGTACTATGAATTCCACCATATGCCCTTTGGGCTGAAAAACGCCCCAGCAACTTTTCAGCGCCTCATGAACGATATCCTGAAGGGGTTGTTGGAAGATGTCTGTTTGGTATATTTAGACGATATCGTGATATATTCCACTTCGCTTGAAGAGCATATACAAAAGCTTAAGAAAGTCTTTGAAAGGTTACGAGAAGCCAATTTCAAAGTGAAGTTAGAAAAATCAGAATTTATGAAAAATTCGATCAAATATTTGAGACACGTCTTGACCTCTGATGGAGTCAAATCAGATCCGGAAAAGGTTAATGCCGTTTTAAATTATCCTATGCCGAAAACACGCAAGAAACTCGGACTCGTGGGGTATTATCGGAAATTCATCCAAGACTTCGCACGCATCACTAAGCCACTAACGAAGTGCCTAAAGAAAAACGCGAAAATTGACTTGACCAAAGAACACACTGTATAACATATCGATTGTTATATTTAAGTCCGTGAGTAACATGTTAGCAAATGCTGACCATGCACCAGGTGTATCCTGTGCACAAGAAATACCGAGTGATAAGTATGAAGTTATAAATATACCTTTTTAAAAGATCAGTTTTCAGTTTGTAATTATTGTTGCACAGCATCGGCGACTTTAGTTACTTCTCACAAGAAAAGTTATAAAATTTAAGTTGTGATTTTGTACTTGTAGAAATAAAAATAAAATTAATTTTTAAAAACAAAGTACATTTTTCAACAAACGTATTTCGTGTGGCAATAAATTGTAATTCGGCAAGATTCACATAAGTTAAGAGAGAGCAAAAATTAGTTATTAGAAAGTTAGAGTGCATATTAGAAAGACAAATGCAATAAATAGATGAAATACACTAAATCACAAGGCAGCAACGCGATACTGACGTAACAGCTTGCAAGCGTTATTCAACTAGATTACTAAGAAGATGAGCTCAAAAACAAAATTTTATGTAACAAAAGACAATTACCTAGTTTGCAGTAGTTGGACATATTCTTATGGAATTTATTTTATTAAAAGAGGTTCTGTGGAATTTCTAAGTGAGGAATATATTCTGTTTTATTTTATGTCTATGATTTGTTTGTAACTTGTTGCTCTATCGTGCCGAATAAAAGTATCGAGTGATCGATCACGATCGAAGCGTCCTTTGTTTAACCAAAGTTTTGCCTTGACTGTAACATTTCAGAAAATAAAACGTCTTACTTCACTATTACTTATGTAGGACAAAATTGGCGTCTCGGTCCTATTAATTCCAAGTAAAACTGTAGGATCATTTAATCTGGTGCAATGTTTTTTAACTTTTTGTGGGTTGCAAAGCATTTCTTGGTATTCTTAACTTTGTGACTAACACTTCCGTAAGCTCTAAGTGTGTGGGATTCGAAACACTTTGATCCACATGTATCAAATCAACATAGACTCTCAATCCACACGTAATCTGCTTATAATATATTTAAATGAGATTCTTGTATCTGTATTTAAGAACTAGTCAAATGCAAATGAAAATTCTGTATAAAATCTAGATCAACGCGAAGCGACAGCAAACCATGAAATCTGTTTTCTTGCTCTTCATCGAACGATGAAAATTAAAATAATATTTTTGAAAACAAATAAATCAATCCCTTACTGATAATGTTCTACTAAGTCCTATCACACCGGACGAGGAAAAGATGATTTTTGAAAATAGTTTTCTTGAAAGCCCACTTTAAGAGGAGTAAAAAAAGACCACTTACACTCTGGACGGTCAAGAAATAAAAAAGTTGTAAATTTTCAAAAAAATTTTTTTTCAATGGAAAATTTCCATAAGAAAATTTTTTTTCTAGATAAAGTGTTCATCCTATAGTTTTTCTAAAAGCCCACCACGAGACGAGTAAAACAAAACCGGTCTCGATTTTCTAAGTCAAAAAATTAAAAAATTTTGAATTTTCTAAGAATGAAAATTCCTTATAAGATTTTCTATGCAAGACAACTGAAAATGTTTGAAAATGGGTTAATCAATGTGAGGTTAGGTTTGGCTAGGTTAGGTTAGGTTGGTAGACGGCTATAATAAAAAAAGTTTTTAAATTCTATTGGATCGACACTATCTAGAAAAAAATTTTTTTATAAAATTTTTCATTAAAAAAATCTTTTTTCGAAAATGTATAACTTTTTTTTTTCTTGACCGTCCAGAGTGGGAGCGGTCTCTTTTTACTCCTCTCAACGTGGAATTTCAGGAAAACTATAGAAACCCTCCAAACATAGCTAAAAGAGGCAGAAAGTAAGTTGGTGCCCTTTCATCAGCTAAAAAGAGGCAACTGGTCACGGCTGAAATGTGCTCTTCAGCAGCTGTGCAATATATACCTACCCAGACAAAGAATAAAACAAGAATTGATGGATGGGGCACCACCTGGAGCTGTTTCAGCATGTCACCAGAGTGGCTGGATGCAAGGCGAAATCTTCGTCAAACGGTTTCGACATTGTATAGACCATGTGACGGCAACTGCAGAAGCTCCAGTGCTTTTACTTCTGGATGGGCATGCTTCCAACACAAGAAACCTTGAAGTAATTAGTTTGGCACAAAAAAATCACTTAATTTTGCTATGCTTTCCACCACACTACGCTCATCGGTTGCAGCCTCTCGATGTAGGATTTGCGGCACCTTTGAGTTCATATTATGGGCAGGAGATTAAGGTGTGGTTAAGTTCGAACACAGGCCGCGTCGTAACCCAATTTCAGGTAGCTGGATTGCTTGGTAGTGCATTTGCCAAAGCTCCAACTGTAGCAACAGCCATGAGTGCTTTTGCCAAAACAGGAATGTGGCCGTTAAATGAAAACGTGTTTTTTTATGTGTACTTTGCTGCATCTGACGAAACTGAAAGAGGCCTAAAAGTGAAACTGTTGACGCTGCAGGACCTGACGAACACATTGCCAAAAATCGTGACACTTCCACCAAGCAGCAGTGTCGCACATGAAACTGCTAATTATGAAGAAGCAGAGAACGATGATAGTCTGTCAGGTAAATCAAATTCTAGTTTTACTGTATCTCCTAAAGATATTTGTCCAGTTCTTAAAGGACAACGTAAAGAAACTAAGCGTAAAAAAGGGACGCCTGTTGTGTTAATGTCAACACCTTGTAAGACCGAACTGGGAAAAAATCAAGTCTTCTGCGAGACCTGTAAAAAGCAAAGTGAGATTTGGCAAAGGTAGACCTAAAAACAAACTTGCTGAAAGAGAGTTTTCGATAAACAAAGACAGTGATAGTGAGGAAGATGATAATGACGACAACCCACTCTGTCAGGTTTGTCACAGATTCTATTCAAAATCAAGGAAAAATAAAGATTGGGTCCAATGTCGAAGTTGCAAAAAATATTACCATGATGGATGCATAGGACTACCAGAAGATCAACTGGATGAGTTTGTGTTCAACAAGTGTTTGTATAAATAGTTCTTGTTAGTTCTGTTACAAAGAATGCTCATTTCAAGTTAAGCGGTTTTGCCCCAACAGGGAAGCAGTATTACCGCAAGGGGTGGCGAAAAATCGCCATTTGCATATTGTAAACATTTAATTTGTTTTTTACGGGTTGTAACACGTTATGTATGAAAATAAATTTTATTTTGAATATATAATCGTTAGTTTAGACTCTAGTATTATCTTTAGAATTTTTTGGGTACAAATCTGGTGGGCAAAACAATTTTAAAATTAAGTGTGCGGTTTTGCTTCACCTTCCCCTACTTGTTATTTTATTTAAAGATTTAAAATATAAACTGTTTTATTTTACAGGAACTAGCATGGAAAAAGCACTACTTTAAACTTCTTGTACAGCAAATAACTATAACATTTTTGTTATTTTCTGAAAAATGTCAAGGAATTTTCATTCATTTCATTATAACATTGTATTTCTAGAAATTATTCAAATACGAGGGCGGTTCAGTAAGTACCCGTGTTTGACGACAGAAGGCGTTCCTGAGGGAAGTTGGTGTTATCATCGTGTGCTGCCATCTATCAAACGACGGTATAACAAATTGCAGATTGATTGATAGGTTAGTTTGGATTTGACAGCCATTTGAGTAAGACGTGTTTCGTGATTTTAGCTAAGATGGAAAAAGAGCAGTATCGTTCGGTAATTCGCTTTCTGTTTTTGGATGGGAAAAAATGCGAGGATATAAAAGCAAAGTTGGATGCTGTTTATGGAGACACTTCGCCATCTATGACCACAGTTAGATATTGGTTCAACAAATTTAAACGTGGGCGAACATCCGTTTTTGATGAGGAGCGACCAGGACACCCGGCAGACGTGGTTACCGAGGAAATCATTCAAAAGTCTACCACATGATTCTCGCTGATCGACGAACGAAAGTGCGTGAAGTAGCAGAGGCCGTAGGTGTGTCGACCGGAACGGCAATTAATATTTTACATGATAAGTTGGCGATGAAAAAATTGTCGGCGCGATGGGTGCCGCGATTGCTAACGGTGGACAACAAGCGAATGCGGCTGTTAACTTCGAAGCAGTGTTTGGAGCAATTTAAGCGAAATCCGAAGGAGTTTTGCGTCGAGTTGTCACCGTTGATGAAACCTGGATTCATCATTACACACCAGAAACTAAGCAACAATCAAAACAATGGATTTCTCCCGGTGAATCTGCTCCAAAGAAGGCGAAGATGGTTCCATCGGCCGGAAAGGTCATGGCGACGATTTTTTGGGATGCGAACGGCGTCATCCTCATGGATTTTTTAGAAAAAGGAAGAACGATCACTGGACAATACTACAGTGAGTTATTAGACAGCTTCGACAAAAAATTGAAGGAGACACGGCCGCGTTTGGCGAAAAAGAAGGTGCTGTTTCACCACGATAACGCACCAGCACATTCATCCGGAGTTGTCGCCGCCAAACTGCATGAATTGCGTTATGAATTGCTGCCGCACCCCCCCGTATTCACCCGATCTGGCTCCCTGCGACTTTTTCTTGTTTCCTAACATGAAGAAATGGCTCGCGGGAAAAAAATTTAGCTCAAACGAGGAAGTCATCGCCGAGATAGAGGCGTATTTTGGAGAGTTCGACAAATCCTATTTTTTGAAGGGGTTAAAAAAATGGCAGGAACGTTGGGAGAAGTGTATATTTCTAAAAGGAGACTATGTTGAAAAATAAAAAAAAAATTTTTGAAAAAAATTGTGTCTTCATTTCTAACACGGGTACTTATTGAACCGC
>VTPC01001446.1:69932-83283 GCA_011009095.1 Ignelater luminosus | reverse complement strand
TCAGGGTTACATGAGCTAGAAGAGGATGCTGCGGAGCAGGGAAAGTTAATTGTTAGTTGGTGCTAACGAAATCTAGAGAGATTCTTGGATTGGCAACACTGCCTGGTTATACAAGTTTGTTTCCGCTTTTCTCTAACTTTGAGGTACTTACGTAAATCCTGTTAGGTAATCTGACACCTGCAGAAACATTTAGAGCCTCACCCTCTTGCATTTCTATGATCCTGCTGACGAATGGACAAAATTCGAGTCGAGCTACTAGAGAAAGGGCTTTGAAAAGCCGCCTGTAAAATTTACGATTCCTCATCAGGATTACATGAGGTAGAAGAAGATGCTGCGGAGCAGAGAAAGTGGATTGTTGGTTGGTGGTATCGAAAGCTAGGGAGATTCTTTGATTGGTAACACTGCCTGGTTATACAAGTTTGTTTCCTTCTTTCTGTAACTTGGAGGTACTAACGTAAATCCTGTTAGGTAATCTGGCCCCTGCAGAAACATTTAAAACCTAACCCTCTTGCATTTCTGTGATCCTGGTGACGAATGGACAAAATTCGTGGCGAACTACTAGAGATAAGTCTTTTAAAAGCCGCTTGTAAAATTTACGATTTCCCATCAGGGTTATATGAGCTAGAAGAGGATGCTGCGGAACAGGGAAAGTTAATTGCTTGTTGGTGGTATGGAAAACTAGGGAGACTCTTTGATTGTTAACACTGCGTGGTTATTAAAGTTCAAGTACATCTTCACATTTAAGCTATAACACTTCGAAGTTGGCCTATGATAATAAAATAATTTTATTAAAATTGCCGCCCAATACGACACTAACTAAAATTTGATGTTATTCAACATGCTTTTAACTGTCAAGAAGAACATATATAGCAGGTGTATTCAGGATAATGTAAAGCCAAACATGGAATCAAAACTGGCTCAGAATAAATTCTGTAATGTTTTGAATAAGATTGAAAATAGTGAACTGACTTAAAAATTACGTCAAAGTTTTAGTTCTTCCGATAGTAAAGAAACGTCAGGCTCCACACTCTTATGAGTAATCTACTTTTTTGATGTTGGTTAGGTCTTTATTTATCTGTGGCGACTTCACTGCTTTTGTGATTATGTTTCAACAAACTTTTTATTATGTTTATTCTTAGATTTTGTTGTAATAATTCGGCCTCAGTAGACTCGTCGAACAAATTAATTATGGAGTTACAAACTAAGAAGATATTTTTTATTCGTAATATTTACATCATATTTAACTATAAAAATCAACAACTAGTAATTACGGGATAATCACTTTAAAGGAAATAGTCAGCATGGTAAAGACAGTTATATAAATATTTCTCCTAACCTACATTTTTATCGCTCTTTAGCAACAGTCTCATCTTCTTTACTGTTGTAAGTAACCATTTCTAAAGCTCTTTCTACATTAAGGTAATCTGGAGGAGTCCTCCGCTTTTCATTGCTCATCCAACGTCTAACCACTGGACTAATAAGATCAGGATGGACAGGAGGGTCGTCCTTATTGGTAAACCAACTAACAACCAGTCCAACTAAGATCGTTACAACAGTTCCCAAAACAGTATAGTACCAAAATGATATTCGAAACAAAGCAAACGGTTTTTCTTCCGAACTAACAGTATTACTAAAATAAGAGAACATTAAGGGAAGTAATGATGTTAAACTTTACTTACTTTGGTAACGTAGCATTTACGTAAAACTCGCAACCTTCAGTAGAAAAAGGTTTTGAAAAATCTTCAAGCATTCCCATTCTTTCATAATATTTATTTCCAAATACCATACATGAACAGAACAGTAGAGATCCTGTACCTCCAAATAATGCACCCTATAATCACAACAAGTTGTAAAATCAGAATATACGTAAGGCAGTTTGTCAAACTTACTTTTGCATTGGCTTTGGGAAATAACATTCCTAGACAAAATAATCCAAGTAGTGGTCCTCCTGTAATTCCTGCCAAACTAAATACAAGTGGCTGTACGCCACCCATGTGTTCTACAACGAACACTAACAAGGTACAGATCGTACCAGTTATGACAACAATTATTTTTAATATGTTGCTAGTTTGCTTCTCTGTGATATTAGCAGGAAGAAAAGGAGAAAGAAAATCGCAATATATAATTGCCGATAGGGTATTTAATGTCGTAGATAGAGTACTACAAAACTACAACTTTAAATGATTCACATTAAATTCCGATAAACTGTTACCTTAAACCAGCACTTAAAACACCAGCAATAAATAATCCAGGCAAACCTGGAATGTTACCAGCAACATCCATTACGTAGTAGGGTACGATCTGGTCATGTTTACTTATCTGTTTTGTTAATACCAAATCGCAGTCTGCATATTTAACGTACATAATTAAACCAGTAATGGTACTTAACGTTTTAACTATGACTACACCAATACAAAATATCAAGACCGCTCTAGAATTTGATTTTGTCAGTGACGAAAGTAGGAAATAAAGATCACTCAAGGCTACTTACTGTCTTGCATGTGTTATTGATGGTACCGCTAAGAATCTTTGAATACTAGATTGGCTGACTCCAAAAATACTTAGCCAGTGTGCTGTATTTCCTATTACCACAGCCCAGACAGTATTTCTTTTAGTCAGATTAATACTAAAACTGAAAACAGCTAAAATTAAGTTTTAGGTGATAGGAGTGTGAAGAATTCATTTCTACTCAAGGAAATCATCCAAGCGATGTCCGTCAACAGACTTTTCCCATAGATGTGTTAGACCACCAACGGAGGAAATTCCTAAATAGAAAACTGCTGCCATAGAACCAGCTATAGCCATAGTTTGCAAGGTATCCGTCCAAACAACGGCCTTCAAACCACCAATGGTTGTATAAAATATGCAAATCACACATACAATCGGAGTTATTACATATAAATGAGTTCCCGTGGCTAGAAATAAATTAAATTTAAATCAGGGTCAAACTTCTATGATATTGACTCACCTTGAGCAAAAGCCAAGGCGGGTACATAAATAACTATTGGATTATAAAGAAGTGTATATAAAACAACTAAGAACGATGCAAAGATTCGTATCTTGTTGTCAAAACGAATGTTTAGATATTCGTATGTACTGGTTAGTTGTAGTTTCATAAACACAGGCATAAATACGTAAGCACTGATAATAGAGTTGATTGTTATTGCAACGCACATCCACCAGTAGGTTGCGCCAAATTTATATACGTCTGCTGGACCGGACAGGAGAGCAACGCCTGATGTATGACTGAAAATATAAATTAAAAATATTAGCTCAGTATTTATATATTACAGTTAATAGATAGCTATGAAAATCTTCTACGTGTTGCAGGCCTGCAATTTGCATTTTACACAACCTATGAAGATCAATTAGCCCTCTGCCCCCTTCTCCTCAAGGCAGAGTCAGTCGCTTCAGGGCTCCCTTGGAATGATGCACTCTGTATTTAGTCATAAGTCTACGTGTGGCCCTTCAACATCAGACAGATCTGTTGGTGTTCACTTGACCAGGCCAAACGTGTAAGTTAGAACCGGTACTGCAGACGCATTAATCGCTTTAGATAAGTTTTTACTATTTAGACTAGACTTTAATATACTGGTAACTCTCTGAAGATAAGCACCCTTTGATTTTTGTCTGGTTCAATCTTCGAGCCTGTTAAAATCCAAGACAGGCGTGTTGCTGTTCCCTATTCATTGCCTCCATATAACTTCCGTCTGTGAGCTGAAAAGCTCTTTCGACCACAATATCACTTTCTATACTTAGTCGTCGGCATTTATCAAGCCCAAAAGGCATTTTAGTATCATTAAAAAATTGGTGCACAAGCCTTAGAAAGCTTATCAGAGGCATATAACTTAATATCATCTATGTACCATAGGTATGTAAGCTTATATCGTATAGCATTCATATTTTGAATTAAAAATCCGTACTTGGTGCTGTTGAGCATATAAGATAACGGATTTAGCGCTATACAAAACCACAATGGGCTCAAATTGTCCCCTTGCTAAATTCCCCTTTTTATTGGAATGATTTTTGATTGCATTTTACCTTCAGCGTGGAAGAGATATTATTGCCTGCCAAGATGCCATCATATGTTCCAACATTGCAATTATGTTTGCTGAAATGTTGTAGATTTCCAACATACCCATGGTTAATGAGTGCGCTACACTATCAAATGCTTTTTGATAGTCTATATATGCTGTAAATAAATTTCGTGTTTTATGTCTAGCTTGCTCCATTAGAACGGCGTCAATAGTGATCTGCTTTTTGCATCCTGTAAATTCTTGGTGCATTCTTTCTGTTCAATGACTAATATTGAATACTGCTCAAGGTGAATATATATTTTGTTATACAGGCAAGCTGTCAAGGTTTTATGCAACGTACAAATATCTTGATGGGTCACTAGTGTTGTTTTTATCCTTAGGAAGTAAAATTGCCTTTTCCCTAGTTAAGAACAGTGGTATCACCTTTGAATCTATTAGAAAGTCATTTTAAATCGTGCAATATGTGGGTAAACTGCAGTAAGTCTCTTTTGCCAGTAGTTATGTATGCTATCAATTCCAGCAGCTTTCCAATTGTAGGTCTACTTCAGAGCATCTCTGTCATTAAGGGTACATCTGCCACTCTTGTTGCATGACTTCATTGGTCAGTATACTTTCCCAAAACTCTTCCACTCCCTCGTTAGAAGGTGGTTGAGTTACCATCTAACTGACGGTAAAAATTGTTTTGACTGCGAACAAACAGCAAATTACTTTCTCTCCTCTTTTCCGACCAATTACATCTATGGTACGTAGTCTGTTCGATTTAACTGCTAGTTCAAAAGCTACAGTCTGCATAACATAATCAGCACATAATAAGCACATAATTCCCATAATTTTATAGCAATTTCAACTACATACTTGCGTTTTTGATCATTACATTACCTTGCTATTAGAGACATAGCAACCGGAAAAACTTTCATATTCTTTCCTCCCAAAAGATATTCATTGGCAGTATCCTGCTTGTTGCTACAAAACCCATAATAAATACCAATTAATGCACTCAATCCAAGCATTATGGCAAATAAGGTAAAATCAAACCAAGAAAACATAACTTGCGACATTTTACCATAATCTGGCGGCGGCGTAGTGGATAACGTATCCATGGTGCTATAATTTTCCTACAAGTAAATCTATATATATTTTTTGAAAAAGAATCTTATAAAGATAAATTTACCTGGCTAAATTGTTAATAAACAAAAGAAGCTGTTCTCTTTGAATCAAAAATAGAATTAGCACCTATGTACGTAGTATTGTGTGCATAGTGATTCGGATTTGTCTATGTAACGTACTACATAATAAACGTAATCCTTCATGATTTATTTCATTTATACATAAATGATATCTTATTGCAGATTACAAGTGTCAACATTTTGTAATTTACTTAAACTATTTTAACGTCATTTTGCTGTTATTCGTTGCAACTGTACACAAACAACGGTAATAATATTTAAAGTAACAATTAAATTGAATAGCCCGTGCTTCAGAAAATTAACCGATAACGGAAAGGAGTGAATTTTAAAAAAGAATTTAAAGTTGGCATTGACAAGACAACAAGAACTGATAAGACAATAATAAATGCGGTTCCGAGAAAACTTGAAGTGAACGAGCTGGTTTTTCCGTTTATATTTAACATTACAGTGGCTTATATTATTTGCATTAATTATTTGCATGCTGCCTCGTGCTACAAAAACCTTTTTTTTGGGAATTCTTGACTTTCCTTTAACTTGCACGTGGCACTAAGTAGATAAGATAAGGAATGTGTTTATATTATTTTTTGTGTTTACACACTTCTTCTGTAATTGTTTTTATAAAATGCTAAATACAAAAATTAAAAATTTTTGTAAATCCTCCAAATAGAAACAGATACAAAGTGTGCAAGAAAGCTTGAAAATAAGGAACACATAAAAGAAAGGAGAATATATATAAACGATGACATGAGCAAGACAGAAAGAGAAACACAAAGAAATATAAGAAAGAAAGCAAAAGAGATGAAAGTTGCTGGGAGAAATATTAAGATAGGATTCCAAAAAATAATAAAGGCGAAGATGAGTGAATATGGAATAAAGATAAGGGTCAACTTGAGAAGAGAAAATGAAGAAAAGATCAAAAAAAAGTAGAAGGGAAATGTAAAGCTACAAAAGACCAGGCAATGAAAAAGGCTAAGAGACGGGAAAATAGAAAAAATAAACAAAATATAAATTTGGGTACATGGAATGTTAGGGGAACCTACAAAACTCAAGACATTAATAAGCGAAATAAAAAAGTATAAACTGAACATAGTAGCACTACAAGAAACCAAAGAGTTAGAGACAGAATTTATAGAAATGGATGATATAATATTTTTTCAAAAGTGGAGGAGAAAATAGAATACTAGGAACAGGATTTAATGATAAAGCATGATAAACATCCACGTACCTACAGAAGATGCAAAAGAAAAGGACCAAGATGAACTTTATAAAAAATTGGAAATGGAATACGAAAAACTACCAAATTACGATATAAAAATAGTGATAGGAGAGATAGAAAAGAAGGATACATACGAGAATATAACGGGGAAATATAGTAAACACGATGTGAAAACGTGGTCAACTCAACCACCCCCACTATTATGTCGAAGACTTAAATACCGGAAAGTTGAAGAGCTCATGCGCGTGATTACCACATGCAGGGCCTCTCTGGACGCGCCCCTGGCGAAGGAAGTCTCGATGTTTAGTCACATCTATACGGTCTAGTCGTTCAATGTCCCCAAGGTTCAGCCGGTTCAGTGCAGTAAATGCCTTAAATTCGACCACCTCTCGTCGGAGTGTACGGTCAGAATCCCTACCTGCAGCGTCTGCGGCGTAAGACATCACACCGTGGCGTGCAAGTCCGCCACCGCTCCCAAATGTGGTAACTGCGGGAGCAACCATGTAGCATTTTTTCTGAGATGCCTCAACCGCCCTTCTTTTCCTGTTACGGCTGAGGCAGCGGCCCTTCTAAAACCCGCCGGCGACCTCTCACTGTCCAGATACAGAACTTTATAAAATTTATGGTCATTTCGCTATTAAACCTTTTTCCAAACCGGCGGAAACATATCCAACAAGCTATGTTCCCTACCTGCCAGTTCTTCGGCTTCCATAATGATACAAACTATGGTGCAAGACGTGCGGTTTGGGATCGTAAACCTCAATGGCTGGCGAAACAAACGT
The DNA here is from genome assembly GCA_011009095.1 of Ignelater luminosus. Classification (NCBI taxonomy): domain Eukaryota; kingdom Metazoa; phylum Arthropoda; class Insecta; order Coleoptera; family Elateridae; genus Ignelater; species Ignelater luminosus. The sequence goes on along the minus strand of VTPC01001446.1, from coordinate 76,061 downwards.
CTCTTTTCAAGCCCACATAGAAACCAACCTCCCTCACGATCCTCTACTGGAGTAGTATAAAGTAGGCGGAACCATATCGTAAAAACTATAAGACTATATGGAAAATAAAAGACTAATTATAGGCTAATTAAGTGCCCCATTCCCAAATTTAAGGCTCTTTAATTTTTTTTCAAATTAAAGGTTCCGCTAGCTTTAGAAATAATTAGCGGAACTTATGACACGGACTTAATAAATCTGGATAAAAGTAGTGAATAATTAAAGGCTAATTAAAGGCTTTACGATGATATTGCAAATCTTCATATTCGACAATTTGTTAACTACTTCTGTTCAAAACCAATCAAACCAAAGTGATGGAGTTCACTTAGCGAAAACAATCGAAAGAAAATTTAATTTTTAAAAGCAATACCGAGAGCCTTTAATTAGCCTCTAATTATGAACAAATAAAATTTTTCAAATCGGGGTTGTCTATGTGAGTACTTGCACCCCCGCCCCCAATAACTAACTTAGACCGCAATTATTTTGAGAAAATCAAACATAAGTCATCTGATTTTGAAGCCCTTAATTAGCGTTAAGTACTTCAAAATTAGATAAGAAATTCAAAATTAGAAATGATTATCAAAATTAGGGTCGTAATTTTGTAAAAATCAAATTTCAATAAACAAATAAAAGATCTTTCTTAATTCGCTGTAGATGGTGCATAATAAAAGCTTTTATAGAAGACTGGTACTGATAGCAGTCATAACGATTTATTCCAAATACTTTAGAAAACACCTACATTTGTTTTGCTGAACGAAAAATTTAAATAAAATAAAAGACAAAATTACATGCAATGTTACATATACAAACTACAAACTAGTAACTCCGAACTATCAACTAAGATGTCTGCCTGGACCCTGACATAGCCCTCCGCCTCCAGGTCCCGCCGCCGGATCTGATCTCTTCCAGGACAGCATTATATTATCTCCGAGGAGGAAACCGCCGAAGCAATCTTGTCCGGCAAGAATTTCGCCCCGGGGAACGATTCCCTCACGATACGAGCTCTTCGTCACCTACCTCCGGCGATCTTAACCCTATCAACCTTAATATTCAATAGCTGCCTCCGATGTGGTTACTTCCCAGCTGCCTGAAAAGAGACAACAGTAGTAATGCTACTCAAACCAGGAAAAAACCAGTCCAGCATCTTACCGCCCCATTTCTCTCCTCAACGTCCTAGTTAAAGTGTTCGAGAAGATATTATCAAATAGACCCCCAGCTCACCTAGATGCGCTCAATCTCATCCCCGATGTCTGCCTCGACACCAGCATCTCGGTGGCCTTCAACTCGGGACGGTGTGTCACGGCCACGTTCCTCGACATCGAAAGGCCATTTGATAAGGTATGGCACGTGGGGCTACTCTTCAAGTTTCGTGGAGCCGGAATTTCCGCCTGCTTCGTCAGGCTAATTAATAGCTATCTGTCCGCCCGTCAACAACGCGTGCGAGTGCACCAGGCCAGGACCAGGGTGTACACACTGCGAGCCGGCCTTCCTCAAAGGTCCGTTCTCGGCCCCTATTATTCATATTCTATTGCCTTGATATCCCGCGCCCTGAAGTACCAGACACGGCCCTGTGGGTGACGGCCCGGAGCTCTACCGAGGGATCAAAAATCCTGGCGTACGAATTAGGACCCCTGGAAACTTGGTTCCGTAGGTAGAGAATCAGACCGAACCCACAGAAAACAAATCTCATATTATTCAACCACGGATCGCCAGATTTAACCCCGACGACGTCCGGCTTGAACTGTGAGGCTCCCGCCTCCAACTTTCACCATCTGTCAAATATCTTGGCATCACTTTTACCCTCACGCTGAGGTGGAGTAACAAACTAAGGCAATGGCTCGACATTATCCAGCAGCGCAGCGGCTTGCTCTGCAGACTTTGCGGCGGCATTCTAGGCTGCCATCCCCGAACGTTAATCCACACTTATAAAACAGTGCTGAACAACAGTGCAATTCCAGTCACAGTAATTAATTAAATACAAAGTTAAGTAGATTTGCACCGTTTTAAAAAATAGTTAAATCTTTCTTAGTCCCTGCAATTTAAGAGGTTCTTATCTTTTTTTTTATTTATACTTGAGTGCCTCGCCAAGCAACTACGGATAAAAAAAAATGCAACTATCCATTAAAAAATATGGAAAATGCAATACATCTTGTGAAGCAAGGGTACTGTTTGGGTGCTGCTGCTACAAGATATGGCATTCCAAGGTCGACATTGGGAAAACACTGCAGACAGAAGGAACTGGTTTTAGGTGGGGAAAGGAAACCAGAATTATCAAAACAAGATGAAGAAACCTTTACCCCATTCTTGCGTCAGTGCGGAGGGTTTGGATATGGTTTTACCAAAGAAGAAACTTTGAAGTTTGTAAGAGAGTTCGTCAAAGTGGAGGAGAAGGATCCGGGAAATGCTTGATTTGAACTGTTTATGAAAAACCATCCAAACTTATCTATCAGTAAGAGTGGAATGTTTTGACAACAAAGAGTTTTAGGTGCAGATCTTTGTCACAGCAAGTTGGTACGAAACACTAAAGCAGCTGCTTAAAAAAGAAAAAATTGGTCTTGGAGATGGTCATTTAGTTCGAAATTGTTATGAGTCTAGATTCTGTCACGATCCAAAAGCATGTTAAACTTATAGCACTACAAAATTTGAAGGACGTGTCTTAAAAATCTAGGTAAAAAGAATACAACTGTTTTAGCATGCTGTAGCATTAATGGACAAAAGATGTCTCCGTTTACAATTTCTGAGACTACTCACGTCTGGTCTAATTGGATACCGGAAGATAATTATCTGAGTACAGCCTACAGTGTTCAATATACGAGCTGGATGGAACATATTTTATTAATGGTTTGGTAAAGTTTTCCTAAAGAACATTCCATTTCTGGATGATCAAGACAAAAAAATCGTTTTTATTTACGATGATACATCTTCACATTTAAGCTATAACACTTCCAAGTTGGCCCATGATATTAAAATAATTTTATTAAATTGCCGCCCAATATGACACTAACTAAAATTTGATGTTATTCCACATGCTTTTGACTGTCAAGAAGACCGGAAGATAGTACACACTTCTTAACTTTGTACAGCATTTAGATTTTATTGGATGTGCTCTTGTAGTTTAAAAAAGCGTTATTTAAAAGACCATAAATTATATACAACAGAAGAGCATGATGATGGAATAATTAAGGAACAATCTGAATGATAACGAATTTCCTAAAAAAATCCAGCAAGCGTGTTCAAGATAATGTAAAGCCAAAAATGAAATCAAAACTGGTCAAGGTTTGTACATGTAAGAGTTAAGTTAATGTGTATACTTAGATTTAAGTCATTCTAATGATGCTTGTACTGTACCAGAGGGGTTCCCCTTAGCTGCTCGCTGTAAAAACTCAAATCTTGATTTTATTCAATCAAACTAAAGTGCTTTTTAAAGTATTCAGCTCGTCTAAGAGCTACGTAGAACATAATAGTGAAGCAGCTTTGCTGCAGCAGAATCTCTCAGCTTTACTTGTAACGGGAAAAAGTCGAAAAAGAGACCTAAGGCCCGTTACGGATGGCAAAAGATGTGCCCATGGTGATACTGAAGGTTGTATTATATCTTGCTTCAAAAGTTCTGCAATTTGTTGCTTTAATAGTTTTTTGGTTCGGGGTGGTTGTCTATATTGTCTAATATAAATTGGCGTTTCGTCCTTCATATTCAATGTATGTTTTATACAATGGGTGAAAGTTAATTTCTCGCCTTCTTTGTAGAAAATATCATCGTACTGCATCAAGAGGGCTTTTAGAGCTGCTTCGGCTTCCAAATTAGGATGTTTAATTTGTAGATTGTTGACAAATTCCTCTGTAGATTCGAATCGAACCTGTTTTTCTATGACATCTGGAATTGGTTTGATATTTTCTTTATACACCTTTGTATGCAGTGGTGTCTCAAAATCAATGAGCTTTGGCTCGATTGATTGATTGGAAATAATAGTATAAGCTTCATTCTTATGGCACGTAATTAATGAAGATTGGAAGTAAACCTCCTCAGCTATTTCGTGGCCTAGAAGCACAGCTGTTCCATCTTCTGTACTTACTGGGATTCGCACAATTTTCGACTCTCCTGGTAGTATAGTGGTTCGATATGGGTTACTCACTTCTAAAGTTATTGTGGTATCTTTGGTGATTAGTTTTCTTTTGGGAATGTCTATTGTAGCCCCTATTCTCCGTAGTAAATCCATCCCTATTAGTCCATCATAATTTGGATCGAAGTTTGTGATTTTTTAGATTGAAATATTCTCGGAAGTTTCTTTTTAATCACTCTATCTATTATAGTGGTTCCGGTAGCTGTTTTAACTTTGATCGTTTTGTTGATTCTAAACTGTTGAAATTGTTCATAGATTTTACTAGAAATTAATGATATAGTTGAACCTGTATCTATAAGAAATTTTAAATAGTTCCCTATTCGTAGATATGCCAAATTTGTTTTTTTTTTGCTTTTGTAAATGTTCCAATTTTTCTTGCCAGGGTGTCTTATAATCTTGATGAGATGAATAGATTTTAAAATATGTGCTTCCGAGGCTCTTATTTAAAAATCCTGCTGAAAATTACAGTTACTTTCTTCTTCGTCAAACTGCTCTTGGTTTATTTCTTCTATCCCATATTCTCCGGTGTCTTCATAGACATGTTCCTCACATTCATTTTCATCTTCATTTTCTTGCCTCTCTCTTGATACGTAATGTAGCCTTTGATTCGTTCTGTTCGTATCAACTTCCATCGGTTGGGGATAATTAGACTTATTCACTGGTTGGAACTGCGCGGGTCGTATAAAAGGTCTTGGTTGCGAGGGCCCTGGTTGATTAATTCTGTTGGTCGGTCCCAGATTTTTACTTGCGTTATTATGATCTACTGGTTTTCTTGGAACGGATACTGGTGAATTCTTTGGAATCGATTGCTGCTGACTCGAAGTTCCTGCTCTTTGTCTAAATTGCATCATCTTAATTCTCTTCTTCACGATCATATCATAAAGCTAGATCTAATGAATCTGGACGCCTCTGTCTTATAATTCGTCCTATTAGAGTGTGCTGGACCGCCATGAGGAAGGTGTCCAAAGCTCCTTCTTGGTACATTTCAGCTTTCACGGCTTTCTTCTCTACGCTGTAATCTTCCGTCATTTGTACCTTGTTTAAAAGCGGTATCAATAAAACTTTGATTTTTTCTCCAAATTGAAAGATGGTTTCATTTCTTTCCATCTTACTATTCTTTAAATCATTCGACAGGCTACATTCATCCCTAATATCGCCATAATTGTTAATGAGAATTTCTTTTAACTCTTTCCATGTGTTACATCGGGGATAACCTCCTAAAACACTGAGAGCTTCGCCTTTGATTTGCTTGGTAATGAAGGCCAATAATTGTTTTCTTAATATTACACACGCTAGTGTTGCATTGGCTTCTTCACTAAAGTCGTCCCACACGCTTTGTGCTTCGCGAAGGAAAATATTTAATGTGTTTGGTTTTCCTTCAAATTTTGGTACGCTCTTAGTCACTTGTTCGGCTCATCTTTTACTTTCTAGCACTTCTTGGGCGGTTAAGGTTGGTACTGCCATTGTTGTTTGTGAATGACTTCCTTCTTGCATTATTGGTTTTGGTGTAGATTTATAACGTGGTTCACGATCACTTTCGTCGTCGGATAACGATATTTTTCTTTACTGTCTTGGTGAACGATCTCTATTTATTTTTTAGATCTTCTTTTTGGAATTGTTCCTGTTTTATTTAGGTTTGAGGAATTATTATCAGAAATTTCGGAAATAATTAAATTTTCTGGACTACTGTCAGCTAGATCCAAATGATCAAACAGATATTCGCTGTATGACATGGATATAAATACGGATACAGATAAACAGGATAAATACGCACTTTTCTTACCCTATTATTACTATAGCTGTGATGAGCTGCATGCTGCGAATTTTCTTGCTTGAAATTTACAATATAATTTTACCAGAGGTTACTAGCACTTGATAAAATTATTGTTGAATTAGTTACACTTTATTTTAACATAAATAATAAATAACAATGGGTTTTTAATCTTAATAGCTCAAGTATTCTATCGAATATCTT
>VTPC01001446.1:20132-60045 GCA_011009095.1 Ignelater luminosus | reverse complement strand
AAAGACAATTAGCAGATATATTTACAAAAGGACTTTCTAAGGTTATATTTAGAAATTTTGTTGCAACATTGAATTTAGAAAATTTCAGTGAAGGGGAGTGTTGAGAGCACTGAAATTATATGTAAGAATTATTATATGTAAAAAAGATTGTATGTTAAAGAGGAAAAAGGGATAGATGTAAGTGTGGATGAATCAATAATAATGATGGTCGGTCGTTTTTGTTTTTGTATAAAAAATAATGTAATAAAAAGTGTTGTGTATTGAGTAATAAGAAATAAAATTCCACACACATGTACTATTATTTTTATTACACAATTCTTTCGAGATTTTTAAAAGAAGCAGGAACACACAAAACAACCCTCGTTTGCCAGATTTTACGCAATCCCGATGGTAAATCTCGGATTTTCGCGGAATAAGATTATCCCACGGACTTAAACAAAGTTACTAGGTACCACCTCTTAGCTTGTGAAATTTAGGATACATATCCGCGATTAGCGTGGCTGCAACCCTTGAAAAGCTCAACTTTTAGGATTCAATTTCTTCCACAAAAAAGAATAACACAAATAATTTCACAGCTGAAGAATATTAATATGGACAAACGGGTGTCTACTTCAAGCCATGACTAAAAACAGAATGAATTCCTACCTCCACATGCTTCATCCGCGCGTCTTTGCAGCCTATAGATATTGACAAGTAGACCAACTCCTACAAAACGCGGGAAACTAGCTCGGAAACAAACACGCGAGCTGGCTGATAGTACGCGTTTCTATAATAGATGTCACGACGTTCAAACGCAGCGCGAGGTTACCGGCATATAGTAATTGAGGTTAGACCCATGCTGGATCAGTTTCGTACACATTTTCATAGTTTTCATTCTGTAATGTTCATTTAGCGCTGGTGAATTTTTACAAATATGTCTTTGAGGAACATTTGTATGGTGAAAGGGTGCTGTGCAAATAACGAAACAATAATAACCCAGCAAGCAGCAGAACAAGATACAAGTCAGGAGCTGTAAGGTATGCATATCTACTAAGCTTTTAATAAATATTGTAGTAGTATTTACTAATTCGACTCATCTAACGAAGACTGTTAAGTAATTTATTATTTATACTTTTGAAATAATCACAAATATATAGGTGTATTTATATCATTATTAAAATCATTAAATGGCAAGAAGGATATTGTAATATCCCTATTTAAGAAGTGTTTACTACTTTAATTTTCTATTATGGAAATAAACAATATTTCAAATGATATAATTTAAATAAAACAAATTTAAAGCTATTTCTAAATTTAATAAACAAACAGGTATTGTTTAAAGTAAGATTATAATGTTTGCTTGTATTGATTCTGTTAATATTTTCTTACAAATTTCATGTTTAAGAGATTCTGATGTGCATATACAAGTACCACCTACAACAGGACCTCTTGATCTTGCCGTAGTGCCTAATATGTCTCCACCACCCCCTCAGCATATCCTCAAAGTCATTGAGCGAGAGGACACCGAAAAAAAAGCATTGCAGCTTAAGATTCGTTCATTACAACAACAAGTTCGGTCATTGAAGAAACAGCTGCAGATTGCTAATCAACCACTGCAAGAATATTTTCAAGAATAGCACTATTAATATGATTTTGATTTTTAAATTGAACTTTCACAAAGAACAAATCTGTCGAGACAAAACAGAATTTAAATTGGTTCTAATGGCTCTAACGAAGTATCAGAAATTTATATATAATGTGGTTTGTGGGAAAGTAAGCCGTTTCAAATTATAACAAGTTAATTATGTCAATGGATATAAAAACTACAAATTGAGATTCAGCATAAGTCAGTCATTCCTTGATTATTTAGTAATTAGTTTAGAAACATAAAATATTTTCAACCTGTACAATAAGTTATTTATTATAGTTAGCAGTTTGTATCATATTGCATGTAATTTTGTTTTATTTTATTCAAATTTTATAAAACAAGAGTAATAATATTAATGTAGTTGTCGATAAAAAAACAATAGTTGTACTTAATACATGTATAAATAAGAAAGATATGAAGCAAAATAAATTTTTTTATAGGTAATATGAAAACAACTAATTTACTTATTGATTTATTTAAATGTAACCAGTGTACTGAATGTCCTATTACCAAAGCCCAGACCGTATGTGCTTTAGTTAGATTAATACTAAACTGAAAACTGCTAAAATTAAACTTTAGGTGATAGCAGCGTGAGAAATTCGTTTCTACTCAAGGAAATCATTCAAGCGATGTCCTTCAACAGACTTTTCTCATAGATGTGTTGGACCACCAACGGAGGAAATTCCTAAATAAAAAAACTGCTGCTATAGAACCAGCTATAGCCATAATTTGCAAAGTATCCTTCCAAACAATGGCTTTCAAACCACCAATGGTTGTATAAAATATGCAAATCACACATACAATTGGAGTTATTACATATAAATGAGTTCCCGTAGATAGAAATAAATTAAATTTGAAATAAGGTCATACTTATATGATAGTGACTTACCTTGAGCAAAAGCCAAGGCGGGCGTATAAATAACCATGGGATTATAGAGAAATATCCATAAAACAACTAACAATGATGCAAGGGTTCGTATCTTGTTGTCAAAACGAATGTTTAAGTATTCATATGTGCTGATTAGTTGTAATTTCATGAATACTGGCATAAATACGTAACCGCTGACAATAAAAGTGATTGTTAATGCAACGCAAATCCACAAGTAGGTTGCACCAAATTTATATACGTCTATTGGAACGGACAGGAGTGCAATGCCTGGTGTATGACTGAAAACATAAATTAAAAATATTACTTCAGTATTTTTCTATTACAATTAATTAATAATGAGGAAAGTGGCGTCAATTAGAGTGCATAAGTAATCAGAACTGTTTTTAGGTTTTTTATTTGTTTTGTACTTGATGAATTCAAACTAGAATAGTTTCTCCAGAGACACAGCAAGCGTCCATATTTTTAGCAAAATTTCTTTGTTTTAACTAAACGATTGTAGGCTCAATCAAATGCATTCCAAACCAATGAACAAATAGAAATGTACGCGAATGTGGAAGAGAAGACTCGGACGGTAAACGCAATCATGCAATTTTGAGCTATAAGACCTCTGTAAAGACTACGAGGGTTGCTATTTATATTACTGGCCTAACAATGAAAAAACAAGTATTTATGATCGAAACTAGTTTTACTGTTTTTCAAAATATTTTCCATTAAGATTGATACACTTTTCCATGCGTTTGAACCAATTTTCGAAGCACTTTTTCCACTCTGTTTGAGGCAGCTCCAAAATATGCGTTTTGAAACAAAAAACGGCTTCTTCTGGTGTTGAAAATCGTTGACCACGCAGTTTGTTTTTGATGTACGGGAATAAAAAGAAGTCATTGGGTGCCAAATCAGGGCTGTATGGTGGATGGCCCATCAACTCGACCTTCTGGCTGGTTAAATATTCAATTGTTTGAGCAGCGGTGTGAGAGCTTGCATTGTCATGATGAAGAATGATTCGCCTCTTCTTTGAAGTTTTCCGAATTTCTCCAATGACTTCTGGCAAACAAATGGTTGTGTACCATTCAGTGTTGACCGTCTTACGTTGCTCTAACGCCACTGTTGCCACATGACCGGTAATGCCAAAGAAACAGGCAACCATTTGCTTCGATGTGCTTCTTCCGCGAACAACTTTTGTTGGATTTGGCTCGTCTTGAAAGACCCACACAGTTGATTGCTGTTTTGTTTCGGGGTCATATGCGTAGATCCATGATTCGTCACTTGTGCAGATGTTATACACAGCCTTTGATGCACCTTTCGCAAATTTTTTCAACATTTCAATGCACCAGTCGACGCGAGCCTTCTTTTGAGCATTGGTCAGGTTATGCGGGATCCAACGGGAACAAATTTTTTTTACGACCAAATGATCATGTAATATCTTGTTGATGCTAGTCATACTAATGCCCAAAGATGCCTCAATCTTACGGTATGTCACATGACGATCTTGTTTAATCAGTTCACGCACAGCATCGATGTTTTCAGGCACAACGACAGATTTTGGACGGCCTTAACGGATTTCGTCCTGGAGTGAACATCGGCCACGTTTGAATTCATTATACCAGCTGTAGGATGGAGCTTCATCGCTATATAATGTATTAAGTTCATTGATGCACTCTTGTCGTGATAATCCACGTCGAAAGTTATGAATAATAATTGCACGAAAGTGTTCACGGGTCAATTCCATTTTTTACTAGGGAATGCACTTTTCAATTAACTGCAAACAACACTAATCGCACTCAAATGACAAAATGTTGTGGTTGAGGTTATGTTCAACAATGTAAAGTTTACACCGGAAATGTCAGCTGACACCTGGAAACGGTCAGTGTTGCCAAGGCCAGAAATATAAATAGCAACTCTCGTATTAGCACAGCATCTTAAATATGATCGCTCTACTGGTTACATTATCGAATCGCACCCCCCATTTTTACTTTATATTTACTTATTTTATTTTATCGTAGCAGGAGAGCTTTTGATATCGTATAATTTATTAGCACATAATTCTTATGTATTTTTTTTCTATTGGGATCATTATAGTAAGTGTAGGAGGTGCAGCTCGTTATCGAGTCACATCCCCCAGTTTTACTCTGTATTTACATTTATTTTATCACAGCAAAAATTTTTTTATTACCGCCATAATTAGTACCTAATAAGCACATAATTCCTGATGTATCAATTTTTAAATTGTTTGATTGTGGGGTGTAGTTTGACGGGCATAATTTTATAGCAATTTTAACTGCATGCTTACGTTTTTGATGATTACATTACCTTGCTATTGGGAACATAGCAACCTGAAACACTTTCATATTCTTTCCTCCCAAAAGGTATTCGTTGGCAGTATCCTGTTTCTTACTACAAAACCCATAATAAATACCAATTAATGCACTCAGTCCAAGCATGATAGCAAATAAGGTATAATCAAGCTAAGAAAACATATCTTGCTGCATTTTACCGTAATCTGGCGACAGCGTATTGTTTACTGTATCCATGTTGCTATCATTACTCTGCAAGTAAATTTATATGAAAGCTACTAAAAGAAATCTTTATAAATATTATTTTACTTGACTCTGAATTGCTAATAAACAAAAGTTTAAATTGTTTTTTTGTGCTTAGTGGTTTGAACTTTTTTTTATAAATGTAAAGTAATCATTAGAGATCGGATTTTATGCAAAATTCAATGTGCATATATTGCATATAATGAATCTTTTAGCATATTTAGAAACAAAATGCATATTTATGCATTTTTCATGAACTTTAGTAGGTATTTAAATTTATCATTAAAATTCTTAAAACCCAATTGTTACTTTTAAGAAAATGTTAATATCTGTCTAAAGTGTATTCAAGTTAACATTTGCGGTAAACTATTAAGAGAAATTATGTTTTGAATTTTTTTCTTACATATTTCCGATCTTTAGTAATCACATATGATCCATATCATTTCAAGTATAAGTAATATTGCAGATTATAAGCAACAACATTCTGTAATTTATTTAAAATTATCGTAAATATGTTTTCGTTGTTTCCTGCTACTACTCAAGAATAAGTAACAGTAAACAGATAATGAGTTTCACTTATTCAACAATTTAGCTTATGCAATTTGCCAATTAAGAAACAGCAAGAAAGAAAACAGGATAACAATAATGACGTTAATATAATAAGGCAACAATCATGAAACTAAGTTAACAATAAGTATCAGTGATAAATAATAACTAGATAATTGCGCAACAACATGTATAATTATTTGGTGTTATTTTTTTATAGTTATTATTTCGAAGTACACGTTAGATTTTTCAAAATAAAACAATAAAATAATAAGAGAAAGGTGCAATATTTACTTTAGATTTTATGTTGTATTGATATCCTGAAATTAAATTCTGAAGAATTCCGAATTTATTGTTCTAGCATGTCTTTTGAAAAAGTATCCATCTTCAGAAGAATCTTCTGAATTTCACTATAATAAGACACCAAAAACGGATTTCTCAACTTATCAGAGAAAAGAGCTCAAGTTATGGCAGAATGAAGTTTCGAACATATAGAAAAAGTTTGACATTTAGTAGTCTCAGAGGCTTTTAGAAGTGGTTCATTGCTTTGGTTTCTAGTGTTTACTTCAACCATTTTGATTAAATTCTACTTCATCTAATTTTGATAAAATTCCAGAAATGATTCAGGATTATGATTCTATAAATTTACTTTTTTAAATTTTAGTATCAGAAGGTGAAGGAATAACAAATAGTATTAACTTTTAGAATGATATCCCATCAACGTATTTTCTATTTTACGTCTTCTGTAGTCATTACCGCCTTGGAGATCGGTCATTTGTATTTTACCAAAAACCGAAGTTGTTATAAATCTTTTATTGGTACAGCACTGGCGAGAACAATTTTTTTCCAGTAGCAAACTGTATCTGTGGGTGGCGGTTCTTCGCTTCTCCTATGCGACCACATCAAAAAAGCAACATGCTTACATCTACCTTCTGAAGAAGCTCAAGAAGCGCAGTTGTGACATTTTGATTCTAAAACGTTTCTATTTCCTCATCTATACCACATATTACATTAAAACTTTTTTTAAGTTATTCTGTGGTCTGGTGTAATTTTAGCCTTTAAATAGCAAAATTTGTATCATATTAATTGCTAACTTATCGACGGCGAAGTAATCGCGATTACTATTGAAAGAGTCCATTATCAATAAAATCTCAAATTCTGTCAATTACCAGAATATGCCTTTTTGTAACCAATATCCATAGAACTAGTATGTTAAAATTTAAAAAAATATGCACAAGATTTACTTAACAACAACACAAATTTCTTATGCAAAGTAAAAAACATGATCTGCAGCCGTCTTGCCTGTAAAATTCGTCATTTATTGTGTGTAATTGATGCTTTCTGTATGGCGATAGGGTTTGATGACGTTAGCCGGTTATTAATTACCTTTCTAGAAATGATTGCACATTCTTTTTTAAATATCTATGGTGATCAAAATTACAACAGAATTCCCATAAAACTAAAACTATTATGTTTATTTTAAAATTTACAACAAAACCACATTAATAAGATAAAGTATAACACGCACAGCTTTAAATTTACAGAATACTTAGACGGACCCCTCTTAACCGTATGGACGCTTGCTTTTTGACTTCACGCCTCATTGAGTTACCATTTAAGTGTAGGGATACGGAACCATATACAGAAATTCCACTTTTACAAAAAAAGGTTTTCATGAATTAGTTTTTTACCAAGTAGATGCGTCACTGAAAACTTGCAGAAAATCGTATCCTGGTGCTAGCTGGCTCTTCTCTGCAGTGCACCACCTCGATTATGGTCACCTGTAACAAGCGCTTATCGAACTGAAATGCCAAGTGTTGCCATCGTCATAGCAGCACTAACAGGCTTCTCTGGCTTCCAGATCGAGGTAGACTTCACGACCGTGCATCCCCAAGCACATAGCTCTAGCTGTTGCGGTTAATTTAGTGGTTTTACTAGTGATTTTTTTACACTCACAAGAGGAGGGCACAGTGAGTTTGTCGAACATGACAGTAACGGTATAAACCTTTTGCTGTGAATTTTATTCTGGTCTTCCTGGGGCTTATATTGAAAACCCCGTATACACAGGTCTAATATTTTTCGATGTGGAAACACCCATAAAAGTTTCATTGAAATCGATTAAGTGAGAGCTAATTTTAGCCATTTTCCGACCTATAATATTTTTTTGCGAGGCCCAAAGGGTCCATTTAGACAAACGGCAAAATACGTGTCGATTTATTTTTGATGTAGAATCGCCAGTAAAACTTTCATCGAGATCGACGACAGACTCACTGTGCTCTCACCTTGTCAGTAACAGCCGCTTAAGCAACTAGTACCCTCCACCTACTGCAGCAGACACGAGACCAATAAGCGGCAATATACACTGTAAAGCCATATCAACAACAACATCGATAACAACAATAATAATTAGAATACTGATTAAGACAAAATAGCGTATGCATTTATCATATTGCTTATGCATTAAATGGCCCCCCACAAAACACGTAAACACTACTTTTGCACTATGATTTCGAGTGAGGCCTTTTGCATTCTCTTTACTGACCTTGCACTTACGACTAACCTTTTACAACTGCCCTGATACATATTAAATTCCTAAGATTTAAAGTGTGTTTATATTTTGTAGTTTTTTTTTGCCTGCTTGTTGCAGCTGCGAGGGTGTGCTTGCCTTATGACAGTCAACCCATACGGTTAAATAATTTATTGCTTTTAAGATACAGTTCTTTCTTAGTTAGATTATTAACAAATTACAAAAATTTATTGCACGCTTTTACAAAATATGCATTACATTAAAGAAGGCAAAATTGAATTCTACATTCGGCCATCCTCGAGAATTTTCGTTATCGTTAGGCAAAATCGTATTTCGACTGTAGTTTTCTTTTAGTGCTCTTTTCTGAATGAAAACAAAATCATCTTTGTGAAATATAGCATCTGCCTTCCAGTGACGATCAAGGCTCGTATCTTATCAGTAACTCACTCGCAGTTTCTCGTGTGACGCAGCTCATGGTATTATTTAAAGTAAATTGTACCTTGCAAATTTTTGCAGATCAGTTGACATCAGTGGTATTGGTAGCTAACTAGCGGTTATCGTAACGATGTATCGCTCGACTTGTTAATTTGTCCTCGGCATGGCAACAGCAGTCGTGTATCATCACGTATGTATGTGAATCTACGCAATCTAAATGCAGTGCCTCAATTCAAAATTGGTTTTAGGGGCGTGCCATGCGTAAAGAAATTTTGTAAGAAACGGCACAACATGTGATGTATTACTTGAGAACACTCTTTGAAAAGTTGCATTTTAGTAAACGCGTACACCGCGTTTGTTGTGTAACTGAAGGAACCGGAACTCTAGAAATAGGGTGTGTAAATCCTGGTTGTGTTCAGCTGGTTGTTGGGGGGGGGGAGGACTAATACGCGATATATCGCTTCACATACTGTCGCATTAGTTTTTCAAAGTATTTATAAATGAAAAGACACCTATATAGGTAATCGTGAGACGTCCTCATGGAGATGTAAGCTGTTTCTTTGTCGGCCTGTGGGCAGTACAATCCGTTGAAGCTTTAAACACTTTGCCACTAGATAACCATGAAATTCCAAAAAGGGCTCTATTATGGTTAGCGTTTCAAGTTCACAAGTATAATATTTTAGTTTATTGTATTTAGTTTCTTTAGCAAAACTGAATTCCACATATCTTGGTATTGATTCTATAAACCTCAGATTTTTTACAGAGTGTTGTAGATTTGGATATAAAATACTTTCTAAGAATGTATTTATATCATATTTAAATATAAAAATCAACAACTAGTAACTACGGGCTAATCTCTTTTTAAAATATAGTCAACATGACAAAGATAATTACAAAAATATTTTTGACTAAAATACATTTCTATCGCTCTTTAACAATAGTCTCATTTTCTTTACTATTGTACGTAACCATTTCTAAAGCTCTTTCCACACTAAAGTAATCTGGAGGAGCCCTCTGCTTTTCATTGGTCATCCAACGTCTGACAACTGGACTAATGAGATCGGGATGAACAGGAGGGTCGTCCTTATTGGTAAACCAACTAACAACTAGACCAACTAAGATCGTTACAACAGTTCCCACAATAGTGTAGTACCAAAATGATATTCGGAACAAAACAAACGGTTTTTCTTCTACACTAACAGTATTACTAAAATAAGGGAAAGATTAAGAGAGTAAATAAAGCTAAAGTTTACTTACTTTGGTAACGTGGTATTTACGTAAAACTCACAACCTTCCGTAGAAAGAGGTTTTGAAAAATCTTGGAGCATTCCCATTTTTTCGTAATATTTATTGCCAATTACCATACATGAACAGAACAGTAAAGATCCTACACCTCCAAATAATGCACCCTATAATCGTAATAAGTTGTAAAATCAGATTATAAGGCAGTTTAAACTTACTTTTGCATTTGCTTTGGGAAATAACATTCCTAAACAAAACAATCCAAGTAGTGGTCCTCCTGTAATTCCTGCAAAAGTCAGAACAAGTGGTAATACACCACCCATGTGTTCTACAGCGAACACTAACAAAGTGCAGATCGTGCCAGTTATGACAACAATTATTTTTAATATGTTGCTAGTTTGCTTTTCTGTGATATCAGCAGGAAGAAAAGGAGAAAGAAAGTCGCAATATATAATTGCCGATAGGGTATTTAATGTTGTAGAGAGAGTACTACAAAACTAGAAGTTTAAGTGATTCATCTTAAATTCCGATAAACTGTTACCTTAAACCAGCGCTAAAGACACCAGCAATAAATAATCCAGGCAAACCGGGAATGTGACCAGCAACATCCATTACATAGTAAGGTAAGATCTGGTCGTGTTTACTTATCTGGTTTGTTAATACCAAATCGCAATCTGCATATTTAGCGTATATAATTAAACCAGTGATGGTGCTTACTGTTTTTACTATGACTATACCAATACAAAATATCAAGACCGCTCTAGAATTTGATTTTGTCAGTGAGGAAGGTAGGAAATAAAGATCACTCAAGGCTACTTACTGTCTTGCATGTGTTATTGATGGTACCGCCAGGAATCTTTGAATGCTAGACTGACTGACTGCAAAATTACACAACCAGTGGGCTGCACTTCCTATTACCAAAGCCCAGACAGAATCTCTTTTAGTTAGATCAATACTAAAACTAAAAATAACTAAAATTAAACTTTAGGTGATAGCAATGTTAGAAATTTATTTCTACTCAAGGAAATCATCCAAGCGATGTCCTTCAACAGACTTTTCCCATAGATGTGTTAGACCACCAACGGAGGAAATTCCTAAATAGAAAACTGCTGCCATAGAACCGGCTATAGCCATAGTTTGCAAAGTATCTGTCCAAACAACGGCTTTCAAACCACCAATGGTTGTATAAAATATGCAAATTACACATACAATTGGAGTTATTACATATAAATGAGTTCCTGTGGCTGGAAATAAATCAAATTTGAAATAGAGCCATACTTCTATGATATTGACTCACCTTGAGCAAAAGCCAAGGCGGGCACGTAAATAACTATGGGATTATAAAGAAATGTCGATAAAACAACTAAGAATGATGCAAGAGTTCGTATCTTGTTGTCAAAGCGAATGCTTAAGTATTCATACGTGCTGGTTAGTTGTAATTTCATGAATACTGGCATGAATACGTAAGCACTGATGATAGAGTTGATTGTTATTGCAACACAAATCCACCAGTAGGTTGCGCCAAATTTATATATGTCTGCTGGAACGGACAGGAGTGCAATGCCTGATGTATGACTGAAAATATAAATTAAAAATATTAGATCGGTGTTTTTATATTACAGTTATTGTAGATAGCTTTGCACATTTTCCATACGTGTTTCATTGGGAAAGTGGCGTCAATTACAGTGTATTAGTAACCAGAACTGTTTTTAAGTTTTTTATTCGTTTTGTACTTGTACCAGAATAGCTTCTCCAGAGACACAGCAACCTTGCATATTTCTAGCAAAATTTCTTTGTTCTAACTAAACGATTGCAGGCTCAATCAAAGGCATTCCAAACTAATGATCCAATAAAAATGTACGCGGAAGGGGAAAGGGAGGCCTGTCTTTACAGGCCCCTGTAAAGACAAGAATGCCCGTGAAAAAGCTAGAGCTTCTGAAAGGTGAGTTCAAAGCTTAAATGGGTACATGAATTTTTAAATTCTTCGAGTGGGAAATGTAGCTTGACAAACATAATTTTATAGCAATTTCAACTACATACTTGCGTTTTTGATCATTACATTACCTTGCTATTAGGGACATAGCAACCGGAAAAACTTTCATAGTTTTTCCTCCCAAAAGATATTCGTTGGCAGTATCCTGCTTGCTGCTACAAAACCCATAATAAATACCAATTAAAGCACTCAATCCAAGCATTACGGCAAATAAGGTAAAATCAATCCAAGAAAACATAACTTGCGGGATTTTACCGTAATCTGGCGGCGGCGTAGTGGATAATGTATCCATGGTGCTATAATTTCCCTACAAGTAAACCTATTAATATTTTTTGAGAAAAAATCTTTATAAAGATAAATTTACCTGACTGTAAATTGTTAATAAACAAAAGAAGTTCTTTAGTTAGAATCCAAAATAGAATTGGCAATTATGCACGTAGTATTGTGTGCGTAGTGATTCGGATTTTTTATGTACCAAACATATTAAAAGTAATGCTTCATGATTTATTTCATTTATAAATAATATCTTATAGTAGATTATCAGTGACAACATTTTGTAATTTATCTAAACTATTGTAATATCATTTTGCTATTATTTGTTACCACCGTACACAAGCAACAGTAATAATAAGGTAACAATTAAGTTGAATAGCCCGCGCTTCAAAAAATTAACCGATAAACTTAAGGAGTGAATTTTCAAGAGAATTTTCTAAATATGGCATTGATAGACAACAAGAACTGATAAGACAATAATAAAACGCGCTCAGTACAAAACTTGATGTGTATAAATAAATAAATAAATAAAATAATCGTGGCTGAGCGGTTTTCCCTCTTTAACATTACAGTAGCTTGTATTATTTGCATGAATTATTTGCATGCTGCCTCGCGCTACAAAACCTTTGTTAAGAATTCTCGACTTTGCTTTAATTTGCACATGGTACCAAGTAGATAAGATAAGGCATGTGTCTGTATTATTTTTGTTTGTGTTTACATACTACAGTCTCTGAAATAAAGGGATCTATAAATGTTTTTATAAAACGCTAAAAAAAATATTAAGAATATTTGTAAATTCTACCAAAATAATAACTGATAGTGCAAACATGTTTGCTTTTTAGTTACCTTACAATAGTTGCTCTTTTTGCTTGATAATTTATTAATCCTTGGATTTTCTGATTTTGAAACTCTTACAGTCCCTTAATCATTCCATTACTATATAAGTAATGGCGAAGGAAAAAAAATTGTTCACGATTTCAATTTATTTAAAATTTGACTCATGTACTTCAAAATCAAAAATTCAGATTGTTAGAACTTTTAAAGCTCCCAAACTAGGTCACTAACTCACTATATTTCAGAGAAGCGTTCCACAGGTTTCTAAGCAGAAGGTCATCGAAGTTCCATGTTTGAGATGCAGGATGTCGAATTATACTTCACCATAAATAGAGACTACATAATTTTTTGTGGATAAAATAAAGAAGTATTCGTGTTAAACTGTTTATTATTAATATAAAAATCTTTTAAGCAAACTTAAGGTGCTAGTAATGGAAAAGTAATTATGCACACCACAGTTGAGAAGACTGTTATAGTCCGAGCGCTCTGGTATGAACCATTTTTCCTTCAGGTATCCCCAAAGAAACATTGCTCTCAAAATATTAAGCAAGTTTCGGGCTGTGTGAGCTGTAGCCCCATCCATAATTCTTCTTCTTCAACAATCTTTCTATTCTGGGCTGCAAAATATTTTACAACATATAACGTTTGCAATTCACGGTCACGGTTACGCCTTCCTCCTCAAAAACTTACGAGTCTATGATTCCAAATTATAACACGACACACCACACCGTTAGTTTAGGGGAATGTAGCGGTCTTTCATGAATCATTCTGGAGTTATATTCATCCCAGTAGCAAAAAGCTTGTTTATTTACAGCTCCACTGAGGTGAAAATGTGCCTCGTCGCCACTGAAGAAAGCTGCTGCAGGGTGATCTGTGCAAGCATTTGCTGACACAGATTTCTGCGGTTAGCGTAATCTGTTGCACTCAGTTCTTGAGTCAACATTATTTTGTATGGATGAAACTGCAAATCTAAATAAAAAATTCTCTCCAAACTGCAGTCTGACATTCCCAAAGCAACAGTATGCTTTCGAGCACAACGTCTTGGCGACTGCTCAATTGCTGCTCTCACCAGCTGCGCATTTTCCGGTGTTTCGATGGATCTGCGTCGGCCATGTGTACCTCTTCTAAGCGTGCTACCAGTTTCCTCCAACCGCCTAAACGATAGCCAAATTCTGTTTGCATTAGGAACGGCATTGTTGGGCGAGATGTTGAAGTGCGGTCGAAAACCTCTTTGCGTCACGATCACAGACTGGTTGTTTTTGAAATACGCCCGCATGGCAAAACCTCGACGTTTTCCAGTAGAAACCATATTGGCTACAAGTGTTGTCGACTTCTCACAGTTTAATTTCCTTCGGAAATATACAAAATATCCCTTAGATTCTCCTTAATCTAAAAATTCCCCCATTTTTATATAAATAGTTTACTTCTTAATGCCCTGCACGGGCCGAAATATCAAGACCCAGCCCAACTGGGAACAAATTTGATGCGGCCCGAAAACCCTGTAATTTCTTGATCGACCCGACAAACCCGAACGCTCCAACGGGCTAGACACCTGAGCTTCGAACGGACCGACAGATCCGAGAAGCCGAAAACAATTCATCAGATCCGTATGACTCGACAGGTCCGAGGGGTCAGACAGGCTCGAGAAATCAAAACGGCCCGATAGACCCGAAGGGCCGAGACAACCAAAAGGCTCGGCGGGCCTGACGGCGCGACAGGCCCAAGAATCTTGAAGGACCGAGAAGTTCAAAAAGGCCAACAAACTTGTATGGCCCGACTTGACCGAAAGGTCTGATAACTCCAACAGCTCGACAGACCTGACAAGACCAAAGGGCCCAAACCCGATCTTCAACCGGGGCTGCGTAAAGGTCCGACTAAAAACCGCGGCCCGTGCAGGCCTGTTTTTTGTCTGTTCAATGTATTTGCCATCAGCTTACAAAACGGCCAGATAGGCGCGACAGGCCCGATATGCTCTAACGACTCGACAAGTCGAACCCGAGCTTTGAGCCGAGCCGCGCAAAGACTTGACCAAAAACCCGTCTCATTTAAAGTGCAGTGCAATATACTCCTCTTCGATTCAGTATGAAAATAATGCCTGCCCAAAAAACCTGACCGATGCGATAAGCTCAACAGACCCGAACGACACGATTGATAGGAAATAGGCCCGAATGGCCCGACTAGGAAACCCGGATCGTGCAGGACTTTACATCGGACTCAGGTTAGACATGGAGGATCTGTCATCGCTTTGACCGCTTTGAGATCTTTGAATATCAACTAGACTCACCCAGAAGATTAAAAAAAACAATGATTACTGATAACTAGTGGGCGTTCGGCAGTTTACCGGCTTTATCATAACCTCAAAGGGCAACCGGTCACGTCATTACAGGCCGAGTGGCAACCCTAAGGGTGCTTTCAGACGAACGGTTTTTTACCAAGCGACACTACATTTGCGGCGGTAGATCTTAAAACGTGTTCACATGAGCGGATTTGTTTATTTACCAGTGTAGACTGCATCGGTCCATTTGTTAAAAATGGATCTAGATTTCACTATATACCGTTCTTAAAGCAATACCGTCGACAAAAACAAAACCGGTTATAAAAGTGTTGAAAGATGTCTTAGAATGTAGAATTTTTCTCAAGGAAATTTTTAGATAACCGTAAAGAAAAAACGAAATACCATCCAATTCCGCTACACAAAGTATAGATTGTCTTCGTAAGATTTTTTGAAGACAGCCTGAAACTATGACATCAAAGAAAAAATAAAGAACATCAAATTGTGGCAAATATTTAGACATCCATTAACAACCTTTTTCGTACAACCAATAATAAAAGTTCCAGCATCAACGTTTCTTACTTTTTATTCACATTAACTACATGAAATAACTCCACCTGCTACCAACGTGAGATGGATTGAGTAGTTTCACAAAGGTAGTTGCCGGTCGCAAGCCCAGATGAAAGAGGAGGGTTGTGGCGTTAGGGGTTAGCACCTTAGCTCACGTTAAAACCTTAAATGGTAAGCTAATAGACCAAATGCAGTATGAAATTTGAACGGAAAGATCCTTGGGTGGAAATCCACACCTTCAACGAAGGGAGCCCTATCGGATACGAGGGGCGGCAATGCTGCGGAAAGTGAAAGAGCTAGACTTAGATTTCAACCAAAAGAAAAAATCTAAAAATAGGAAAATAATATGCGAGATGTGGTACATACAGGGATGGAGGAATAAGGATAGCGAAGTACTTAAAGAATTTAAGGAAAAAAAGATAGATATATTGATCATGAGTGAAACAAAAAAGAAATAAAATTGGCTGGAAGATCTAGATGGAGAATTACATGGATAGAGTCGAGTCGGGATCGAAGAAAGAGCCAAAGCAGGGTTGGGATCTTAGTAAGGAAAAAGTGGAACAGAAATATAACGTATGAAAGAAATATAACTATAATAGGAGTGTATGGACCAACGAACGACAGCACTGCTCTAGAAAGAGATGAATTTTCAGTAACACTAAAAGAAGAAAATGAGAAAGTAAAAAACAAAGGTGAAACTATAATAATGGACGACCTGAATGGAAGAACAGCAAAGAAAATTCATGACTAAACAGTTAGGTCGTATGGAGAAGATTGCATTAATGACAAAAGGGAAAGAATAACAGAAGTATGTGAACTCAACAGTTTTAAAATTACAAACGGCTTTTACAAGCACAAAAAATACATAAATACACATTACACATGGACGCAAGAAACGCGAAAACTAAGATCAATAATTGACTACGTCATCATTAAGCAGGACACTACGATGAAAATAAGGGACGTAAGAGTGAGAAGAGGGGTCGACTGTGAAAGTGACCACAGGTTATTGGTAGCTGACATAGAATTTCCACGGTAGCACGTCAGAACGTCGATAAAAACAGATCCAAAAAAAGGAAGAAAAGCGCCAAAAAGGACAAAAACCAGAAAACTACAAAAAAGTACTTTAAGATTCACCTACTGCAAAATGAAACAATAAAAGAGTTACGCGAGAAGCGCTTAGATGCGAAGCTAATAGAGTTTAGATAGGATACGATTGAAGAAATATACGAACACATAAAGACTGGCATAAAGCAAGCAGCGCTGGAAGCATTGGGAGAAGAAGCAACTAGAATAAGCTCAACATCAGCGACAGAGCTACAGAATCAATTAAAGAAAAAAAAAGCTGTACGAGAGATGGCTTAATATAAAGTCAGAAGAAGACTTGCAGAACTACAAAGAAAAAAAAATAAAGACACGAAGTGAATAATAACCAAAAGAAAAAAATAAAAGATGAGAAAAAGCATGCCAATCAATAGAGCAATTTATAGGTGGCACCAAACGCTCAGAGTCATGGAGAACCGTTAAATCATTAAGAAAGTACACAGAAGAAAAAACACACATACAATACATAAAAGAAAAAGATCGCACACAATTTATGAGGGAACACGATCAGAGGCAAGATAGTATAAACCAAGACAGAAATAAGCGACGAAGTGATAGAATTGGTTATAAAATCAATTAATCCGGGGGGAATCAGATCCGAATTGACCAAATATGGGTCTAAAAAATTACATCGCATGTTAAAAAATATTTTCCAACGAGCCATCAATGGAGAGCTACTCCTGATAGAATAGAACGAAGCATATATAACCTCCATATTCAAGAAAGGAGGCAGACGAGAATGTACCAACTATACAGGAATAAGTGTGATATCAACAGTAGGACGAATATATGGGAAAATAATTAGGAACAAATTAAAGGAGAATATCAAAGGAAAAATAGAGGAAGACCAATCAGGATTTACTGCGGGAAAATCGTGCATAGATAACATCTACATAATTTGACAACTTTTGGAAAAGAAGAAAGCTAAAAATAAAGATAAACACTTAGCCTTCATAGATAGCAAGAAAGGGTACGATAGTGAACCCAAAAATAGACTATGGGAAACAATGAAAGAAATAGAAGTGGACAAAAAGCTAATTGAGGCAGTTAAACCACTATACGAGAACCATAGCGTAGCAATAAAAGTGGGTCAGAAAATAACGAAGGGGCTTACAACAACGAAAGGCCTTCCACAAGGCTGCTTGACATCACCCACTCTCTTCAAAATATATTTGGAACACACACTGAAACGATGGAAACACAAATGCCAAGCAATGGAAATCCCAATAAGAAACGACTTCATATATGCTCTAAGTTTGCCGACGACCAAGTTGTAATTGTGCAAGATGAAGAAGACCTAGCTTCATGATCAGAAAACTCAGGGAGGATACAATAAGGGAGGCCTAGAAATAAACTTTAAGAAGACAGCAACAGAAAAAGTAGATCTAGAAATTGACGACAACTTAAGAATAAAAGGGACGAATAAATTTAAGTATTTAGGATGCATAATTTCACAGAATGCCAAAACAGAGGAGGAAATAACAGCCAGAGTAGAACAAGCCGAAACGTGTACTAGACAACTAGATTGGGTGCTATGGGACAGACAGATCAGTAACCAGACACAGAAGAGAATATACAAATCAGTGATCGAAAGTATAATGACACATGGCGCAGAAACATGGGTGATGAACAAACAAATCAGAAATAAATTGAGAAGATGCTGTAGAGTAGTATGAACAGACCAAATCTCAAACGAAGAAAACAGAATGGAAATAAAGGCAAACACCATAAACTATATCGAATAAAAACAGCTAAAATGGTACGAACATGTAGCATGGAGTAGCAACAGCAGATGGATCAAGAAAATAACGAGCCGGAGCCCAAAAGGAAAAAGAAAGAGAGGCACACCCTAGAAATCCTGGCGGGATGAAGTGGATGAGGCGATGGAAAGAAAAGGGTTGCAAGAAGAAGGTTGAGAAGATAAAAAAAAATTAAGAGTATGGTTGAAAGAAAGAAGACAGTGTTTTGAGTTATAAGCACAATTTTTTCTTAATTTTTTAACTGCGCCTCATTGAATCTATCCATCGCAATAAAATTGGTATGTTGGCTTGTGGAGTTAAGAGGATCTTTTTCCTGAAATTAATAATTTGAAACATAAAGCTTTACATGCACACCTCTCTTTGAAGGCCTAAAACTGTTTCTATGGGCACACGACACGACACGACTGTCGTGGACTTCCACTACAACAGACGACTGTCGCGTCGTCGTTGACCTGGCTTAGTGGCGTACGTGACCTAATGCACGCTTGCACGCAGCACAATTTTCAGTAGTACTGTGCCTTTCTTTTTAATTAATATTGTCTAAAATAGTTGTTGCAGTTTGACATTGCTGATAATATTGACAATGTTCTTCCTTTTTCATTAGTAGAAATGAGACCAATGCTATATCACAAAACACCAAAGGTTTATAAAGAC
Organism: Ignelater luminosus; assembly: GCA_011009095.1. NCBI lineage: Eukaryota > Metazoa > Arthropoda > Insecta > Coleoptera > Elateridae > Ignelater > Ignelater luminosus. The sequence continues at coordinate 40,785 of VTPC01001446.1, read as the reverse complement.
AGAAATGCGTGAAACTTTGAGATTCATTTTTCGAAGCGCATTTGCGTTCCAAGTAGATGACAAAACTGAACACGCATCACCTACAAAGAATCGTGACCTGTGCCACTTGGTGCAACTTTACCGTGTACAGTAAAATATGGTATGCTATTTTATCGTGCGACCAAAATCGATGTGTGTGCAAGGGCCTAAGGGTGACTAACAAATATTTCTCTTCAAGGGAATTTTTTAACATTGCCCAACATTTCTTAAATTGAATTAATTTTAAATTCCATATCTTATTATTTCCAACACATAGAGAGGGTAAGTAAATAAATAAATAAAAATTTTATTTATGTGCAAGTCACTACTGTGACGTAAATTGTTGAATTTACACGCTAGGTAATGTTTTGATTTATTATGTTGGAGGAATTAGTTTTGTTTAAATTGAAATGAAAATGAATCACACATTTAAAAAATAATTGCTACTATCTGCTTTATCCTTTATCTTACACCTATTCATATGAAAGATTTTTTAGAATGTATCTATTGTAAGAATAAGGAAAACTACCAATGAACAGTCAAAGAGGAGTTTTAGTTTTGAAATTTTTATTCACAAGTCAATTACAATTCCTAATATTTATATCGCACTTAATTATAAAAATTAACAAATAGTTACTACAAGATCATTTCTTTCTAAAAACTAAAGTCAATATGACAAAAAAGAAAATAATATACAATGCTGTGAATAACTTTTTTTGCTACTTACCAGAAGCCTCTTTCCCTTTACTATTATATGTAACAAGCTCTAAAGCTCTTTCTACGCTAGCATAATCTGGAGGAGATCTTTGTTTCTCCTTGGACATCCACCGTCTAACGACTGGACTAATCAGATCAGGATGGACCGGAGGATCGTCCCTATTCGTAAACCAACTAACAATTAGACCAACTACAAGTGTTACAATAGTTCCCACAGCAGTATAGTACCAGAATGATATTCGGAACAAAACAAACGGAGTTTCTTCCGAACTAACAGTAGTGTTACTAAAATAAGGAAAATTAAGGGAGGCAATTATGTTAAACATTACCTACTTTGGTAATGTAACGTTTACGTAAAAATCACAACCTTCAGTAGAAAGAGGTTTTGAGAAGTCTTTAAGCATTCCCATTTTTTCGTAATATTTATTTCCAAATACCATGCATGAACAGAACAATAAAGATCCTATACCTCCATATAATGCACCCTGGAAATATATTATTAGTTAAAAAATCAGAACGCAAGGTTTACTAAACTTACTTTTGCATTTGTTTTGGGAAATAACATTCCTAAACAAAATAATCCAAGTAGAGGTCCTCCTGTAATTCCTGCAAAACTAAGAGCAAGTGGTAGTACTCCTCCCATATGCTCTACAACGAATACTAATAATGTGCAAAGCGTTCCAGCTATCACAACGATTATCTTTAATATATTACTAGTTTGTTTCTGTGTTATATCAGCGGGAAGAAAAGGAGAAAGAAAATCGGAATATATAATTGCTGATAGGGTATTTAATGTTGTAGATAGAGTACTACAAAATTACATGTTTATTGATTCATTTTCAATTCTGATCAAGTGATTACCTTAAACCAGCACCAAAGATACCAGCAATAAATAATCCAGGCAAACCAGGAATATGACCAGCAACATCCATTACATAGTAAGGTAAAATCTGGTCATGTTTACTTATCTGTTTCGTTAGTACCAAGTCGCAATCTGAATATTTGGCGTATATAATTAAACCAGTGATGGTACTTAATGTTTTCACTATTACTGTACCAATGCAAAATATTAAAACCGTTCTAGAATTTGATCCTGTCAATGATGAAGGTAACAGAACATAAAGATCATACAAAGGTACTTACTGTCTTGCATGTGTTAATGATGGTACCGCCATAAATCTTTGAATAGTTGATTGGTGTACGCCAAAATGACATATCCAGTATGCCCCACTTCCTATCACAAAGGCCCAAATACTATCTCTTTTAGTTACATCAAGACTAAAACTAAGAACGGCTACAATTAAACATCAGCTGATATCAATCTAGAACATCCATATTTACTCTAATAAATCATCTAAACGATGTCCTTCGCCAGCCTTTTCCCATATATTCGTTAAACCACCAACAGAAGATATTCCTAAATAAAAGACTGTTACCATAGAAGCCGCTATAGCCATAGTTTGCAGAGTATCTGTCCAAACAACGGCTTTCAAACCACCAATAGTCGTGTAAAAGACACAAACGATGCATACTATTGGAGCTATCACATGTAAATGAACTCCCGTGGCTGAAAATTAATTACATTTTTCCATACAATCACATTTCTATGATACTGACTCACCTTGAGCAAAAGCGAGAGCGGGAACATAAATAACTATGGAATTATAGAGAAATATCGATAACACAACTAAGAACGATGCAAAGATTCGTGTCTTATTATCAAAGCGTATGCTTAAATATTCGTACGTGCTAATTAGTTGTAGTTTCATAAACACTGGCATAAATACGTAAGCGCTGACAATAGAAGTGATTGTTAATGCAACACAAATCCACCAGTAGGTTGCGCCAAATTTATATATGTCTGCTGGAACGGAGAGGAGAGTGATTCCTGATGTATGACTGAAAATATAGCATTCACATGAGATTAATTTTAGTAAAACCTTTTAGTTTATTTCAAAGTAATAAATGTCATTCGTCCCAGCCTACAGAAATCCCAAATTAACTAGTAACTGAAATACTATGTTTAGTAAAGCAACTGAAAGTTTTATCAAAGGATTCCCAGACCCCAGAGAGGTCAAGATAATAATAATCAAAAGCTCACAACCTCATTCAAGTCATACGGAAAATAAACAAAACAATTAGGCAAGAATCACAGAGGAATCTTTGAAGAATCTAAGATCTGTCAGACTGTCAATATAAGAACTTAAAAGTAACTATAAATCTCTATGGGCAGAGTTTACAGTCCTTCACAGTCTCTTTCTCCCACATTCTCAGTTGATGGAGAACACCATTGATGTTTATGTAGAGAAAAGCGGATTGCTTTTCACATTCGTGATGGATGCAATATTAAAAAGTGGAATAGGGTTATCAATATAATCGTCCAGGAGTAAGCAAACGATTACTAGCAGCGAATAATCATAAATGCTGGCAGCGCGTAAGCCTGATTACTGCTCCCGAACACAAGCACCGAAAAGGCACAATTACTTGTGTAAATTCCATTTCAAATACTGAAAAAATGAGTGTAAGGCTTAGCCATTTCAAAGTATTTATTTTATTAAATGTAACCTAGGCATCTGAAGCAATTTCCAGGTACGCTTAGGCAGTCTGTTGAACTTAAGACAATTTTTTAAAATAAAATGCACTTAAGCTACACCAAAAGAGAACACAAAGAATTAACAATAAATTTTGACTTCAAATAAGTCTTAATTCAGGAGATACGCAATAAGCAGCGCATAAATAAACCCAAAAATGATTTCAAAATTTAGTCCAGCATTTCTGTCACTAGAGACGCAACGCTTAGCTTGAATTGTCGATAATACCCTGACGTCCTACATGAAACAAGTCAAACGTTTTCATATATACTTTACACTTGGTTTGATAAATATTTCCTAGAACGGCGGGAGGCAGGTTTTTCAGAGGTGCGAAAAAAAATGATTTTCACTTCATAACTCGATAAAACAAAAGAATAGCTATGTCAAACCAGGTATCACTGAAAAGCATTTAAGGCGTTCTCTTGACTAATTTGGAAATCAAGTAGGCGTTTCTTACACTGCATAGTACATACGAATACAGACACTGTAGCCACTTGTAACTACGTACAATTTTATAAAATTAATTTAAAGCTAAAGCTAGAAACCTCCATTTAAGGTTATTGCCAAGTTCCTTACGCCATACCGTGCCGATACACCTAATAATGCAGGTAGTAGAGGCCTGCAGACGCCAGATTTCCTAGTCGCATCTTTATGCGGTCCAGATCGAAGTTCGGGTTCAGGTCGGGACGGGCCTCAGTTTAAAAATTTGTCAGACTTTTCGGGCCTACGACTGGTCAATCGGCCCGTTCGATCGTGTCGGGTCTATTGAGCTGTTGGAACCATACAAGCCTATTGAGCAGTTTAGGCCTATCGGCTTTTTGGATTTCTCAGGCCTATCAGACAGTTCGGACTGTATGTTGGGCCTATTGAAATTCTCGGTCATTAGGGTCTATCGGTTTGTTTCGATCTCTCGGGCCTGTCAGGCCATACGGGTCTGTCGGATCATATGTGCATTAGAAATTGATTATCTGCTGTGCAAAAGTCGAAATAAAACACAAATTTGATTTTAACTTAAATCTTAAATTAAGTTTAACAATACTTTAATTATATTTAAGCTACATTGTATAGTACCAATCTGTAAAAAATGAAGACACAAAAATCTCAAAATTAATAAAAATTTGTTAAAAACTTAGAAACTACGAAATTTAGAAACAAGAGATTTCAAAAAAGAGTCATAGATATGCGGACAATGTTATCAGATATCTAGTTTCTTCGAAAACTACTTCATATTAATTATTTAAATTGGAATATTCTGCACATCTGAATTATTCACTCACACTTTCACTTTCATGTAGTGGTGAATCATCAGAAAGAAAGGACTGCAACAAGAGGCGTTTAACGTCTTTATTAAGAGACTTTGTATTATACGAACGGCCAGCATTACTACTTTGAAAAATGCTTGATATGCATCTGAAGAAAACAAAAGAGTATTTAATAAATCCGTCATTGTTTGCATACGAGAAAACTTTCTCCCAATATCTTCTAAGATCCTTATTGCGCACTTCCAGTGCTTCTCCGGAAAACATTTCTATTGGCAGAACAGCAAATTGTATTATGTTTGATCCATAAATAAGCAATTTATAGACACTGGAAGGCATATTGTCCCATGGATACAGGTCTACATATTTCTCTGCAATCTGCTTTGCATATTTCCTAATGCCTCTACGTCTACAGCATAACCGCAAGAAATTGTTTGTAATATCACATTAACAGGCTTTATCAATTCTTCATCAAGACAAAGTGAGAGCAAATTCTTAAAAAAATCTCCTGGCAGCATTACCATTATTTGTGGTGCCATATCCGGGTTTTAAGATGTCGACTAATAATCCCGTTTTCCTTCTCAATTCATTTTGAATATGTTTTTTCCTTTTTACTATGCTTGTTTCTCCTTTTCACTTCGCATTTGCCATTTTTTCGACACCCGACGACATGCAATGTGTAAAAAACATTCCAAGTGCCTTACCCAAGCATTTTGTTAATCATCGCTAATGTCTTTAAAAGTCGTTCGACCTATCTTCATCCCGTGGAATGGTATTGATGGATGGTGGAACTATGGTCGGCGCTTCGACTTGCTGGATGTTGTCCTTGGAGGCCTTGGCTAGGCAGTAGAGTTAGCTTGAGAGGCGCGTGGATTTGGACGTTGATTTGTTGATTTCGTTGGCGTCGCGGCGGTTCTTGATGGTTGGTTGGAGTTGGCTTTTGATTCTTCGTTGAAGCTGGAGTTAATTATTCGGAGCACTGGATTTCTTGCAGACAGCGGACGACGGCGAACTTGACGAAGAGGCATTTGAGTTCGAGCTGGTGGTAGGTTTTGGATAATTTATTATGGAGTTGAGATTTTTGGTGGATTATATTGAGTGGAAATTAATTGATTTTGAATTGATTAGGATTAAAAATAATGATGGATTGAGATTGGTTGTAAAAAATGATTAGGAGTGGTGAAGGTGATGGGTGGAGCAAACGGTTCTTCTCAGGAAAGGATTTGGTGGAAATGAGGATGAAAGAGGGAAGGGGGTTATCCAGGAGTGACGGACAAAAGTTGAATTTCGGCAGCTGTGGAGTGGTTGCATTCGAGAAGCCTCGAGCTCGAATTGCAACAATGGTGGTGGAGTTGCTGGATACCTGCCCCGCCCCAGAGCAGGCCTTGCGGATGAGACTGAAAAATTGGAACTCGACCGGGCCTACGCCTCGATCCTAGTGAACGGCGCCGGCAGATGGAGTTGGTTACTGCACCCGTCCTCCTAAACCGGGTATTGAGTTGCCGTTGGAGTAGCTGCCTACTTTTCAACTTCAGTTAATCGACTACCTCGCTAAGCACTCGAAGCCGAACTCTACCCAAGTGTACAAGGTAGAAAGTCCATATTCACATTTGCTCATATCTGAATAACATTGTTGGAAGAGAATAATTGTTAAATCTTCTGACTGATCGTCAATTTTTTGATTGAACCATACTTAATCGAAGTATGGTGTGGTCAATAAGGGCTTGCAATGTTACTTCTGCTCACGTTTCAGTAACTATTTTGGACTCCAGTTTCGGATAGGAACATTTCTTTGCTTTTAAGATTGTGTCGTAAGGATATACTTTTGGATTATGTTCCTTGGCATCAGATTGCAATAAAGGTAAGAATGTTTGGTAAAGCTTTTATCAATATATAATGCAATTTCTTCTTTTGGTATATAATTCGTAGGCTTTAACACTTGCGATTTTCACGACTTTTTCATCTTTGTAGCTCTTTTTGATGATGTTTCTCATATTTGGGCACTACATTTGCTGCATTTCTTTGCCCAGCCAAACGTAAACTTTTTTGAGTAGCGAATGTTAGTTCTCCTTTGGAATAATTCTGCACCATGGATGACACCTTCGTTTTTTTTGACGATGGCGATAATACTTTAAATTATTTTAATGGTTGTCCCAATTTGTAACCAGATGGTCTCGGTAGTGGATATGCAAATTGATGTCGAGGAGAAAAACTGACATTTTCATCTAACCATTTAGAGTTAGACTCATGAAATAAAAATATTTGCATAAAGCGTTTGCATGCTATCTATTTTTGGGAGACTTTACTATTAATATTATTCATTTGCTGTTTAATATATGCGTTCACTTTTTTATTCTTCCTCTTCAGTCCGAATTTACTCTAAACATATGATGACATTGCCGGATTTTTCACTCTTAGGGTGTTTCCTTTACGCCTAACGTCAAATAACTTTCTCAGGGATATAGACACAATAGCTAAAATAATTCGCTATTTGTATTATATTTGTACTGTTTTGCAATTAATTTTAATTTATTTGATATATAAAATGTTTGAGTATGATATAAAAAAATGTTCCAACTTGCATATACGCGAATATATAGAGCTATGATCTAACAAAATAAACGACAAGTAATTAAGACTTAAGACAAAAATGTGCTTTAGAGTTTTATATCAGTAATACTTATAATACGTTAACAATACTATTTAAACAAAAATGTGTGAAGATTATACAAACCTGTAGAAGAAATGTCCATAGTTTTAAAGTATTAAACACACTAAGCAACTTTGATAAAAATGTTTTTACTTTGTAACGTATAAAACTTGCGTTACAATATGAATTTTAACAACAACTAGGATCGCTTGGTTCTAGGCCAGCTAACTCAAGTAGAAAGCTGCAGATGCTAAAGAAATATCCTAGGACAAAAAAATTACAGTGTGACATTCAATTAAGATCCGAAAGCAAAGGAAGTAATCTGACATATCAAACAAATTGTATCAAAATTCATTTAAACAAATTCTGTTAAACAAAAAGAATTCTAAAGACATTCAAATTTTGATTAATGAGGAAGTAAATGCAGTTATTTAAATTTAACAAAATTTTACGGTGAAATGTGAGTAGGTACTAGATTTTTCTTTTATTATTAAATTCAGTACACCGGGCGCAGCCTTTTCAGGTTCAGCAAGTCAGATATAAAAGATGATCCACTCCGACCGACTAATAATATCCCTAAATGGATTCCTGAAACGAATAAGAACTCTAATTATTGAAAACTAAGGACCTACGGGCATCCTGAAAGAGGAAAAGAAATTAGCCAAAAATCATGTAACGGGAGAGGGATTACAAAAGACCGTTACAGCTTTAATGCACAAAATAAGACACAACGCAGCGGACAATATTATTGTTTCTATAACCTTCTTTCTTTAACCCAAGTAACAAATAACCAACATGAAAAGTCCGGGAATTTTAAACTACTGCCTAAGTAATCATAGGTTATTTCTTCATTGAAAGAAGTTTAGATTTTTGAAATGTATCACTACTAGATTCTAGACTTTTGCACAGCTAGATCAGTAATTTCTACGTCTGTGGGTCAGGCCTTTTTAACTCCTCGGCCCTTCGGGTCTATTAGGCCGTTTGGATCTCTCAGACTTGTCAGGCCATACGAAACTATCGGACCATATGTGTCAGGTCTTTTCGGGTCTTTTGGACTTTTTGGCCCTTCGGATGTATCAAGCCGTTTGAATCTTTCGGTCTTTTTAGTCATTTCGGACCTTTCGGGCCTGTCAGGCATTGCAGATCTGTCAGGTCTTTTGGACGTCCCGACTCTTCGGGCTTGTCTGTCGGACTTCTCAGGTTGATCAAGAAATTACCGGGCTTTTTTCGGACAGTGGCAAGTTTGTGCCCAATTGCGGCCGTGCAGCGCTCTCCGCAGACTCATACGACAGTACTCGTATATTCTTAAGACACATTGTAATTTCATTTTAAAATTTGTGTGGCACGCAGAAGATGCATTTGAGATTATAGTGGAATTTCTCCAGATTTCTAGACAATCAGGTTAACGCCCTAATTTGCAATTCAAGACAACCATCCTCCAAAACACAAAGCTTTTTTTAATTAATGATATCGTGGTATTTGTAGTGTAAAAGATCATCTTGTGAGCTTTAAAATAATTCAAGTTGGAGGTTTTTCTGTTGTGTAACAAAAGCAAAACAAGAGTAACCCACCTGACAAAGAACAAACACTGAACACAGACCACTTTTGCAGCCACTGGTACTTTTTAATTTTTAATATCTAGGTATTCGAAGGATACACGTCCAAAAAGAGCTAACCTTGTTTTACTGTCCAAATCACACCTAGTGCTTAAACTACATTTAAGAAACGCCAGGTTCAAGCTTACTTTTTCATTTTCCCGCAAACTAACCTTTTGTAGCTTGGCTATTTTTAGCCGTGTACCCTTCATTTGATTTTATAAAACAGTTAGCACATTTCAAAAAAATGAATATTTACCATTTTAGGCTTATAGAAAATTGAAAACTCTTAATAAGACTCCTGCCAGGTGATATAAGTGATACAGAATGAACAGTCAGTTACACAACTCTGTATAATTTTCTAACGAACGAATTTATTGTAGCAATAAACGAAATCATTGTCATTCGTTGAACAACTGCATGCTGATGAAGACTTCGTATGAATAATAAACGTGGTTCATTGCTTTAATGAACAACGCTTGTTTATCACAAATACCTTCTTAGAACAATTTTGACAATTTCGACTACTTACGCTTTCGAACACCTTTACATTACCTTGCTATTAGGGACATAGCAACCGGAAAGACTTTCATATTCCTTCCTCCCAAAAGATATTCATTGGCAGTATCCTGCTTCTTACCACAAAACCCATAATAAATACCTATTAATGCACTCAATCCAAGCATTACGGCAAATACGGCAAAATCAAACCAGGAAAACGTAACTTGCGGCATTTTACCGTAATCGGGCGGTATTGTGGGTAGTGGATCCATGGTGATATAATTTTCCTACAAGAGAATTTATCAAACGGTTTTATAAAATCAACTGATAAATAAATTGATTGATAAAGATAAATATTTACCTGATTCTAAATTTTTCCTAATTAGCAAAAAAAAACTGTTTATAGTTAAAATCTAAAATGTAATTAGTATGTACGTAGAATTATGTTTGTAATGATTCGACCGTTTTGTAAATGTAATAAAGAAAATGCTAAAACGTAATTCTCCATGATGATTTATTTCAATGATAAATAACAGGATCTTATATTTCAGATTATAAATGATAACGATCTGTGATTTATGTAAGCTGTTATGAGTGTCCTTCCACTTTACTTGCTACTACTCTACGAATAATTAAAAAAAAATAAAGAAATACAAAACATGGGTTTATTTTTATGACAAAGTAGCCACAAAATTCGGTTTTAACAAAGACTGCGTGCAATAAAATAATCGTGAGTGAGCTAATGTTTTGTTTGTCAACATTACAGAAGGTTGTATTTGTTTGAATGATACCTTGTGCTGTAAATGCATATTAAGCGTTCTATCAAAACAATATGGACATGTTCGAAAATCAGTGTGAAGGCAGGATTCGTGTAAGGAATGGGTAGTGCAGGAAGTTGGTCTCACAGAAAAGCACCGATGTTTTCTCAGAAAAGTTAGAATTTGTTTTTCAGCATTGAACATGGGGCACCCAAGCTGCCATCAATTCAAATTTTCCTCAACTTCTTGCACAGACAACGGAACGAATTTGTTAAAGTAATAAATGTATGCCACTGGACAATCGCTTTGCTATGCTGCAGAGATTGTAATTCAGGACAAGTACTAAGCCAAAGAAACGGTAAATACTGACCCGGATAAAGAAAACAAAGCAAGACATGGAAGAGATAGTTGCCTGATGGAAACAGTCAAGGAACATGTTGATGATAATCAAAAATAATTAAATCTTCTCTTAACGTGTTATTAACTTCTGTAAATAACAAAATATCTTTTTATTATTTTCAATCTTTTCCTGTAATAAATACGTTATATTCTTTTTAGAAATTAATTTTATCGTCTTTCTGTAGTATAAAAGCTCCTTGGTTAAATGCCCCTTGACATTATTAGATTTATGGCTTGGGAACATTATTTTCTTTTAGAATTCTCTTATAAAAATATTTTCTAAATGCTAAAATAATTTTGCAAAGAAAATATTGGCAATTAGAAAAAATTGTGAATAAACCTAAAGAAGAAGAAAAAATACAATATGAGACAGACGAGGAAGAGCTAGCGAGAGAGACAGAGTGGATTAGAGTGAAAGGAAAGGGAACTAAGAAAAGAAGAATGGATACTTCATTAACCCCACCTACAAAACAAGCCACTAAAACTACACAAATTAAAGCTAAGAAAACTCAACAACCTCCACCGGTAATAATAGATAGTATGAAAAATTTTGAAAAACTACATGAAGAAGTGAGCGAAATTATGATAGGATTTCAAATAAAAATAATTAATAACAGAAACATTAAAATAAATGTGCCTGATGGTGAATGCTATAGAGCACTGACAAAAATGCTAAGTGAAAATGGCTATTCGTGGCACTCCTACGAAAATAAACAAAACCGGCCAATCAAAGTTGTAGTAAAATATCTACCCATGACTGTAATAGAGAAAGAATAGCCAGAGAACTGGTCAAAAGAGGCTATAAAATAATAAATGTAATTAACAAATTAAAGTGGAAAACAAAGAAACCGCTGGACATTTTTACGTTAGTGTTTAGCCATGATGAAGATATTAACAAACTTTATTAAATTAAGGATATTCTGGGCATCGGAGTCCAAATAAAACCAATTAGGGCTTCAAAACTAATTCCGCAGTGTAAAAATTGCCAAGCGTATGGACATACCCAACGCTACTGTGCCAAAGAATCGCGATGTGTCAAATGCACTGGGAAACATCATACTAGGAACTGTACCAAACCAACAAACGAGAAGCCAAAATGTGTCCATTGTGGAGAGGCCCATCCAGCCAACTACCGTGGATGTAATATAGCAAAAGAACTTCAAAAAATAAAAACAAACAGGATGAAGAAAGTAGAAAAACCAAAACAACCTGTCCGAAATGAAATTAAAGAATATGCAACACAAATAAATTCTTACAAAAAAACAAATCATGTACCATACAGTCAAATATTGAAAGAGCCAATACAGACAGATAAAGGAAAAGAAAGCACCAAACAAACTACAGACATCGAACAAAACTTGCAGCTAATTCTAAGCAAATTAAATGAACAAGCAAGTTTAATGAAAAGCTTTGACGAAAGATTAATTAAGCTTGAATATGGCAGACAAGGAGCCATCCCTAAAAATAAAAATGGCTAATGATCTTCGAATTATGGCCTGGAATGCTAACGGACTGCTACAACATCAGCAAGAATTACAAGCAGTCCTCGACATAGAAAAAATTGACATCTGTCTCATAAGTGAAACACATTTCACAAACCAAACACATATCAAATTTAAAGGTTATAAGGTCTACAACACCATACATCCAGAAAACACTGCCAAAGGGGGTAGTGCAATAATAATCAAAGAAAACATCCTACATTATGAAGAAATTGGAAACGAAACAGAAGAAATACAAACTACTGCAGTCAATGTAAGAACGAAAAACTATCAAATAACAGTAGTGGCAGTTTACTGTCCACCAAAACATGCACTAAAACGAAACCAATATCTTGATTTTCTAAACAGACAAGGTAATAGATTTATTATTGGAGGGGATTTCAATGCTAAACATATATCTTGAGGATCAAGATTGACTACGACCAAAGGCAAAGAACTTTATGAAGCTATAAAAGAGTATAAATGCGAAGTGATGTCTACTGGAAAGCCAACATACTGGCCGACGGACTACAATAAAATATCAGATTTGATAGATTTCTATATTGTAAAGAACATTTCTGCAAATTACATACAAATAAAAGAAGGTTGGGGTATGACTTCAGACCATTCACCAATTATCTTAACATTAAGCCAAACTGTAATAGAGAAAGAAGCTTGCCCGATGTTAGTAAACAAGCACACTGACTGGAAAAGCTTTAAGATGAGTCTCGAAGAAAATATTAATCTTTCTGTACCATTAAAAAATGAGCAACAACTTGATGAAGACGTGGAGTTGTTTGTAAGAAATATACAGCAGGCAGCTTGGGAAAATACTCCTACACTTAGAAAAAGAACTGCAGGAAATAACTACCCAAAAGAAATTAGACAAATAATAACCGAAAAAAGAAAACAAAGACGAACAAGATCACCCCAAGATGAAACAAAGTTAAATAATCTTAGTCAACAATTGAAAAGAGAAATAAAACTGCTAAAAAATGACACTATTAACACATATCTGAAAGAACTTACCAACGATGGTTGTACAGACTATTCTCTTTGGAAAGCAACAAAGAGATTAAAAAGACCGATCCTGCAAATCCCGCCACTAAGAATGGGAAATGGAAAGTGGGCACGGAGTAATCAATAAAAAGCAGAATTGTTTGGAAATCATCTAGAAAAAATCTTTCAAGACAGCGAAGAATTAGCAGAAGAATTAACAACAGAAAATTCAATACAAGAGAAAGAAAGTATACGACTCACCTCTCCAAAAGAAATAATCAATGAAATTAAAAATAATATCAATCCAAAAAAATCTCCAGGGTTCGATTTAATAACTGGGGAAATACTCAGAAATCTGCCTAAGAAAGCCATAGTAAAATTAACAAACTTAATAAATGCATTCTTCAGACTGCGATATGTGCCAAGTTTGTGGAAAATCGCGGAAGTGATTATGATACCAAAACCTGGCAAGCAACCACACGAAGTGACATCGTACAGGCCTATTTCCTTATTACCAGTAATTTCAAAATTATTTGAAAAATTACTACTCAAAAGGTTGAAACCTGTTATTGAGAGACAAAAATTAATACCAACACATCAATTTGGATTCAGAAACAAGCATTCCACGATTGACCAAATCCACAGAATATCAAGTACTATTGAGAAGAGCCTCGAAGAAAAAAAAGTTTGTTCTACAGTCTTTTTGGATGTGGCCCAGGCATTTGACAAAGTTTGGCACAAAGGGCTAATACACAAGTTAAACTCATATTTCCCAGAACAGTACGTAGAAATATTACATTCATATATATCCGATAGATTCTTCAGAATAAAACAGGAAGATGCCTATTCTGAACTGAAAGAAATTCAAGCGGGAGTGCCACAAGGAAGTGTCCTAGGTCCGGTTCTATACCTGCTATATACTTGTGACATTCCACAACCAGAAAATAACACAATAGCCACATTTGCGAATGACACTGCTATAATGGCAATTGGAAATAATAATGAAGAATCAACTGAAAAACTACAAACCACTATTCAAGAAATACAGAAATGGACAAAAACATGGAAAGTCAAGCTGAATGAAAGTAAGTCAGTACATGTAGATTTTACAAACAAAAAAATAGAACCAATACCAGTAAACATTAATGGTCAACAAATACCCTACTCAAACCAAGCTAAGTATCTGGGCATGACTCTAAACGCAAAACTGCGATGGAAGCCTCATGTCAAAAAGAAAAAAGAAGAGCTAAACCTAAAATACAGAAAAATGTACTGGCTGATTGGTAGGAATTCCACTCTGTCTCTGCATAATAAAATTTTGTTATACAAACAAATACTTAGACCAGTTTGGACTTACGGAATTCAGCTCTGGGGCTGTACCAAACAAAGTAATAAAACAATTATACAACGAGTCCAAAATAAAGTATTGAGAAGTATGGTAAATGCACCTTGGTACTCTAGAAACGGCGACCTCCATCGAGACCTGGAAATGGAGACTGTGGATGAAATTATCACAAGATTTGCCAGACAACATGAAGAAAGACTTCATCAGCACGTGAATGTTGAAGCCATCCAGCTCCTTGACAACACGCAACTAGTGAGAAGGCTCAAAAGACTTAAACCTTTTGAGCTAATTTGAATTAGTGTTAGAGTCAGTGAAAAGCAGAGAATGGTGCGGTAGTGTACACTTCAGGTGTAGTGTACTTAGTTAAAAGACAGCTGAACATTAAGGACACTGATGAGTATATCTTAATTTAAGTTTTTTCAAATAGTAAGCTAGGTTAGAATAAAATTGCTCATTGGTCATAAACTCGAGGCGGCCAGATTTATTTTGTGTGTACTTGTTCTCTATGTATTTTTTTACTTGTTTATCTTGCATTTATATGTGTTAGTGTACAAGTCATTCAATAGTATGCTAATAAATGTTATTAATTTATCTTTTGGCTTTTATTGTGTTATAAGCATACTTATAGAGTATTTCAGGAATCAGCTGTTCCGGAATCAGGTGACGTTGACCTTCACATACGGACATATTATTAGCTTAATCCCTCATTGGGAGAGTAAATATCTAAAGAGAGTGCAGTACAATCTCTATTTCGTTTATTTGTGTATCGCTCGAACCTGCGATTCGACCTTGGCAGACATCTCGTCTACTGACCTAGATACAAAGATCAGCTGTAGGGTCTTCCATTCGAAATTAGGTCACCGACTTTCTACTACAGCTGGCGCCCTCTTGATCTCGAAACCCCTAAGATTCTAGCACTATTATTACCATTTACCACCTGCTCTAAGCCTTCCTCGCCCACGACCCGTCTTCGACTGTATAGAGGCTAGCATTACAGGTGGCGTACCGATTTTATATATGGTTGCGATCCCGATGGGACACTAATCCCAGTTTTGTCCGTAACAAATAATATCAAACTAATGTATACGAGTAAGCATGTGATGTGATGATGGTTGATATCGATATAATAATGAAAATCTAAAAGATCACAGGATATCGAGAATTATTAAGAAAAGTCTAGCCTATTTAAGTAGCTGTACAACGCCTGATTATCACCAAGAGGAAAATATAGAAAAGACACATAGGGTAGGTCCACACGGTGCAAAGACCCGCACTCATTTAAAATCATCCGCTTTTTCCTTCCTGTCATCCATATTTAAATTGGTAAGCCTTTTTCATGATTACCAACCGGTAGACCAACTACAGTTGTCAGTGAAATATGTTTGTTGGTACAAAAAAAATAAAATGAGTGAAATTTCGCATGTTTTCATTTAACTTTTTGAAAATTTTTAACATACATTAGCAATAAGGTATAGTTCTAAGGTGCTAATGCAGTTTATTTATCAAAAATGTACTACATAGTTTAGCCGCAGTACCTGGTTGTGGTATATTAGCTGATTTTCATATATATCTTGTGCCAACAGCGGGCCAAAAGTTAAAAATACATCGTACAAAAACACGTCGCATTTGCTAACAAAAGAAATTGTGCCATGTTTAATTAAATTTTGGTCTTTTAAAAATTATAAACGGAAAACATGGCAGAAGCTGCTAAACGATTATTTGCTCAACAAGGCTAAAGTTTGATGCGAACGAGAGAACTTTCAATCCGACAGGCAGCCAAGACAATTGGATTTAGTGAGTCTACTTTGAGAGCCGAATTAAAGAAAGATTATAGAACAAATAAGCTTGATAGGTTCAGAAATGTTTTTAATTCGGACTAGGAGCAAGAGTTGGTGGAATATTACAAGCAACCAGACAAAAGATTTTTTGGGCTGACCCTTAAATCTTTATGTTACTTATTAATACATATGCAGAGAAAAAATACTAAACTGACTGGACGGACATCTCGAAAGACTAGCATTGCTAGGACCATGGGTTTTAATAAAACCGAACTGTAGATTTCCTACGCAAATATCAATTTACTCCTTACCAAATATACAACATGGACGAAACAGGTATCCAGACAGTTCCCAAGAATTTCCAAATTTCGACTGGAAAAAAAAGGTAGCGAGATTTGTAAATGCCGAACAAAGGCAGACTGTGGCCATTGCACGTGCAATGAGTGCTACAGGCCATCATATTTCTTCGTACTTTATATTGGCAAGAAAAAACTAAATCTCTTGCTCATTAAGGATGGTCCCACAGGATGTGATATGGGAGTGACTGACAAAGGCTACATGACCTACTTTTATAAAATGGTTAGCGCATTTCAAAAAGTCTGCCAACCCCGCTCAAGAGAGGCCTATTTTACTTATCCTTAACAATAATGCTTCTCATGCAAACCTAGAAGTCATTAATTACACAAGATCCTGTCACATCACATGCTGAGTTTACCACCACACAGCAGCCAAAAGGCACAACCCTTAGATCGTATATTCTTTTAACCATTCAAAAGATGTTGATGACTGAACAGCTTGTCATTCAGGGCAAACATTATGTTGCAGAAATCACTACAAAAGCTTTTCAAAAGTCAGCAACTGTGGAAAAAGCAGCTGCAGGTTTTTGTGCTACTGGCATCTTTCCATTAGACCACAATAAATTTACAAACGATGACTTTTTATCTGGGAAAGTTACTGATCAGGATTTGTTGATCCCGGAAATGTGGCTTTTATAGTTTTTAACAATGATTAAACTCGTTTAGGCAACGTAAGATATGCTGTCGCAGAAATTTACCAAAGGCAGGAGGAGCCCTATGAAGGTGCCGTAATGGAGCAAACTAAGCATACCATTTCTATTGAAGAGGATACAGACATGACCTCCAAACCTGGTTCATCTAGGTTTAGTGGTACAACTTTACACACACCGCCTTGTAATATAATTCCTCATCCTAAACTGAAGGTAAAAAGAGAAACGTTCAGGTAGAAGTCCGAAGTCAGTTTTACTGATATAGACCATAAACAAAAAGAGGTTGGAGCAGCTAAAAGAACAGAAGCAAAGCGTCGGGTAAAAAGAAATGAGTAAGACTGTTTCAATGTGCAAAACCACACTTGGCTACGTAAAAGAAACTTTGACTCATCAGAATCTGATTGTGACGGTTTAATATCAATTCACAACACAAGCTCAGAACTCAGCTTGATTTCTTGTGAAGATGAAGACTTAGCTGCCTCAGACCTGACGACTGTGCCCTTGTAAAGGAGTATGGTGTTGTGACAGGTAACAGTTTCAGGAGATACATGGCGAAGATTCAATTTACAGATAAACAAGGACACGATGCGGCAGATTTTTCTCGTAATATGGCCCTTTCCAAACCATATCCCAATATCAAAGTTATACAAAACCTAGTTCACAAATTTATGACAACGTTATTGAAGTTTGAAAGCACTGACCACTAGCCAGTTCAAGTATCCCTAAACAGACATCTTTGAGAGAATTGGACTACATTGTCAAAATCATCAATGAAAAGGTACTTTCTCGTTATTTATCTAGCAATGTAGTGCAATTTGAACAACTCCACACAAGTATTTACGCTGCAGCGGTTGCTGCAATGCAACATTATGGAGGTAAAACAGGTAATCTTGCCACATGCAGTTCAAACTGTGGGCCTGCAAGAAGAGTACCAGCCTGAAAGCGAAGACTATTGAAAAGAATTGAACAGCTCTGAGCTGATGTAGGGCATCTAACACAATACAAAGTTGGTTATACTAGAAATAAAAAGGTAATAAGGGCTTATGGACTATACGCAGTAAAGCTAGCGTGCACACTACGCAGGATCCGCCAAATACTAGTGTGGAACAATTATTGGACACTGCACCAAAAGTTAGCAGTAAAATCTAGTAGACTTTCAAGGTACAACGAGTCGGAAAAAAGAATAAAAAACCACACCTTATTTAGGCGCCAACTTGGAGGCAGCACAATAAAAATAATCCAGCCCCCTTCTAAAGAAGGGATAGGAAAATTCTAGGGCGGCATTTAGGCCAATGAAGTAATTCTTCAAGAAAATAGCTTGTGACAGCAAGCAGAAATAGAGAGGTTGAATAATTTTCTTTTAATAAACAACATAGTCACAAATTCCTTAAAAAGGCTCATAACTGGAAGGCTACTGGACCCGATGGACTACATAAGTACTGGCTCAAGAGGCTTGCTTGTGTCCATTTCTACTTAGTGAACATTTTTAATGATTTTGTGCGGGACCTGAAATTAATTCCTATTTTCTTAACTGACGCAAAAACTTTTCTACTCCTTAAGAATATAAATAACACCCATGACCCGTCCAAGTCTTTTAACATTGTATAAAATAAAGTGTAGACGAAATATATAATCATCTTGAATAACATGGTATTATGGCAACAGAACAAAAAGGATGTGCTAGAAGCTCGCAGGACTACAAGGAACAGATTGGGTACTATTAATGCTGTAGTAATGGAACAAGCCCGGCACAAGTCAAGAAATATCTTTACGGCTTATATAGCCTTTGATAGTGTCCCACATTCTCAGCTAATTCGGGTGATGGAAATTTATTAAATATCCTCTGATCTAATAGGCATATTGAAACGTTTAATGGCAGATTGGAGGACGACCATGTATCTCCATCATGAGGAAGCAAAACTGCAGTCAAAGCTGGTCCCAATTAAACGTGGAATTTAGCACAGTCCACTGTGACTGTTAAATCCCCTGTCAGATACTTTTAATAGCACGGGATACGGGTTTCTTATCAAAGATGCTAGTGCGGCTCAGTATAAGCTGTGGTATGTAGATGATGTTAAGTTATATGCGTCTGTTGAGCACCACATGACTCTTTCGTTCGAATGGTCAAACGATTTTCTTATGATATTAGTATGTTTTATGGTTTCGATAAGTGCCGGAGGCTTAGTATTGTAAGGGGCCAAGTAGCAGAAAAAAGTTTTCACTTGGCTGACGGAACTTAATACATGAAAGCCATGAACAGTGAGCAACAGTATATTTATTTAGGACTACAGCAAGCTAGAAGGTTGCATCACACCGATATTAAAAACCAAGCTAGGGATATCTACATTAATACAGTTACCAATTTACTGAAATGCAGCCTAAATGGGAAAAATCTGTTCAAAGCTATTAATAAATTTGCAGTTCCTGTCTTAACCTGCACTTTTGGTTTAGTGAAATGAACTAACACTGACTTAGCCGATGTTGAAAGAGCTACACGCCTAGTAATGCCAAGTATAGAGTATATCACCCGAAAGAGGCACTAAAGAGGATATTCCTTCCTTGTAAAGAGGGTGGTAGAAGCTTACAAAACATGCAGTTATTTTGCAAAAAACAAATAGCAAATCTACAGCAATAACTATTTAGTGAGTGAACAGTGGAAATCAAAAGCTTTGCATAGCAAACATCCAAATACGGTGAGTCAATCCCATATTGACTGGCAAAAGTCGAAAGACTGATTGACTCGATCGGATATCTTTTCTGAAACGAAAGGTTTCATACTGGCAATATAGGACCAAGTAGTAGGAACAAAAAATTACTTAAAGCTTATTGTAAAAACAGGAATAGACAAAGACTTATGCTGCAGATGCCGTCGTCAACCTGAAACTAAGCAGCACACCATAGGAAGTGGATGCCAGGTACTCATTAGTTACAGGAAAGAAGCCGTAGTGCCGCTACAATCCTAGCGCTGTGCTGGAAAATGAGTCACATAAATTGTACTGGGACAGATCAGTTCTGACGGATCATACCATTGTTCACAACATCCAGAAATCATCTTGGTATATAAGGCAAGAAAGAAGACGTTCCTGATTGATGTAGAGATTCCTAACAGCCATGATATTTTAAATTGTGTTGCTGAGAAGGAACGCAAATACCAGTTGTTATCTCAGGAAGTGAAACAGTAGTTTATGATTCACTCTATAGGTTATATTACTGATGTGAACTAAGGTATCGTTGAGGTTGGCAATTTCAGACTTCATTTTGGCAATTTCATTTTGCGTGCTCTCAGCAGTTTCTTTACAGTATTGAAATTGGATGGGCTTGCAAAACCTCGTCAAGAAAGGTCTTGTATTGTTCCAGTGCACCAAAGTTTTATTTGCTTTTTGATGTAAGGACGTAGGGAACATGCTTGCGTCCGAAACATTTTTTTCTTCAAAAGTTTGTTTGTATTCGCTGTGACCAGATAAACCATCATAGCCCAATTTTGACGCTAAAGTTATTTCTTCGCCCAAGGATGCAAGCTCTTCTTTGGTCTTAGTTTTTAAAATCCTTTCTGTAG
>VTPC01001446.1:0-19732 GCA_011009095.1 Ignelater luminosus | reverse complement strand
AAGTAAGACTGTTTTGGTTGCTGTTCTAATTACTTCATACTGAAACTTTGACAGAGAAGCATCCAGAATTAAAGCCAAAGCTTTTTCTGCACTAAACTGAGAACAACTTGGCGATTTATCTCGAACTTTTACTTTTTCGATCGCAGCATTCTTCAAATGACTTTTCTGGTCGTCCACATCGGAAACGTTCTAAGGTGTTGGTTCATTTTCAGGAACAGTTTCCGCGGAACTTGAAGTAATTTTAAATATCCCAGCAAGACATTCTGCATTCTTCAACAAGAAGGTTTTCTTCTTCCGTGATGCAGCTTGCCAGCTTCGTTCAAAGTTTGGTAAGAATGTTTACTCAGTTCATGATATTTCTTCTATCACTGTCTCTGTGCCGAAATTAATCGTAAGATTCGCTTCTTTGAATGTATTTGATACGATTACAATATCATCAAGGTAGAAGAAAAATTTTTCACCTAATAATAAACTAAAAATGTTGTCCATCGGCCGTTGCTGAGTGGCATGGGTATTAGCTATACCAAAAGGCATTACAGTGAACTAAGACGGTCCTCTGTTGGAAACAGTAAATGCAGTTTTCTCTGCGGAATCTAGGCTCAAAGAAATTTGATGAGAAGCTTGCTTTAAATCTATCGAAGTCAAGAAGTAAACATCTTTTAATTTGTCGAGAATTGAAGTAATATAAGGAAGAGGGTAGGCATCTTTTTTAGTTGTGAGATTTAACTTACGACCATCAAAGCATAGACGATAACTATCATCTTTTTTCTTAATCAGGACAATAGGAGACGACCATGGAGACTTGGACAGACGGACTGAACCTAACTCGATCAACTTGTCAAGTTCTTTATTAGCATGCTCCTGCATTGCTGGAGATGAGGGATAACAGAGTTGCTTAAATAGGCAATGCACTTCCTGTATCAATATGATGTGCAACCATATGCGTTCGACCTAATGGTTTTTGTGAATGTTGTTCGAGAAATTAAACTGCTTAAGCTGAAATGGATTTTTGGTCAGAATCTAAGCGATCAATACTACGAACAGAGAATCATATTTGTTGATTAAATGAAGAGCAGGTTGTCCTAAAATTGTACAGTTAGCACCAGTGTCTGCAAGTGACTGTAGAACATCTTGAAATATGGAGACATTCAGGTAAGAACGATTATCGTTGAAACGATGAACGAAGGTTGATGAACAGGAGGGTATTTTATAGAATTGGCTAACCGTTTGCAACCAATTAGCTGTATCTTGCAGATCAGTAAAATTAGCTAGCGAAGTTGTTTGAGCCCTATTTATTAGAATCTAGATACGAGGAACGTTGACAGACGTACCTTCCACACGTATTATTTAATGCTAGTTATTTATACCGATAGAAAACTGAATGTTGGTGCTATTTAAAGTAAATGCTTTAAACCCAGTTTTCTTTTGTTATCGAGATGTAATCGTTTGTTTACGAAACTTAAAAAGTTGCATTTTCTTGTGTTTCTTCTCTATAACCAATAGAGAGCGTTGTCAATTTCCATTTCTTATGTTGCAATACTTAGGCTGTCATTTGTATATAATCCGTAATTAGGTTTCGGACTATAAACATTTAATATAATATTTTCAGTTAAACGGATATTGTGTTTGTTTTATATTCTTGTTTAATTAATAAAAAAATATATTGAAAGATAAATAGCTGTGTTTTCTTCTTCTTTCTAGACAAACTACAATGTTTCACTTATGTGCAAGTCACTGTTGTGGCGTAGATTGTTGCATTTACACATTGTGTAATCTCTTAATTTATTATGATGTGTGAGGGGTTAGTTTAAACTGAAATTAAAATAAATTAAAAATCACAGTCAGAAGATGATTGCTTCCAACTGCTTGCAACACCTGCATAGTACGTAAAATGTTTATTCTGGTAGAAGCAAAATTCTATGAATTACCTACTTCTTCATTATAGTTTAGACTTTTTTATTCACAATTCTATCACAAAATACAATTTATCATTAGAATTCCCAATTTTATATCCCACTTAATTATAAAAATTAACAGTTAATAACTTCAAGGTCATTTCTTCCTAAACAAAAAGTCAACATGATACAAAATTAGACGTATTTTGTGAAATACTTTCTCTTTACAATTTTTACTTTATTTAACAGCAGACCCATTCTCTTTACGGTCGTATGTAACAAGTTCTAAAGCTCTTTCTATGCTAACATAATCTGGAGGAGCCCCTTGCTTTTCCTTGGACATCCAACGCCTAATGACCGGACTAATAAGATCAGGATGGACCGGAGGATCGTCCCTGTTCGTAAACCAACTAATAATTAGACCAACTAAAAGAGTTACAACAGTTCCTACAGCGATATAGTACCAACTTGATATCCTGAACAAAACAAATGGTTCTTCTTCCAAACTAACAGTAGTGTTACTAAAATAAGGCAACATTAGGGAGGTAGTAAGTAGGTTAGGCTTGACTTACTTTGGTAAGGTAACGTTTACATAAAAATCGCAACCTTCTATCGAAACTGGTTTCGATAAATCTTTAAGCATCCCCATTCTTTCATAATATTGGTTTCCAAATACGATGCACGAACAGAACAGTAAAGATACTACACCTCCATATAATGCACCCTAAAAATATATAATTAGTTACAAAATCAGAACAGAAGCTAGTTTAATTAACTTACTTTTGCATTTGCTTTGGGAAATAACATACCTAAACAAAACAGTCCAAGTAGAGGGCCTCCTGTAATTCCTGAGAAACTAACAACGAGTGGTAACACACCACCCATGTGCTCTACAACGAACACTAATGATGTGCAGATTGCGCCAGTTATGACAACAATTATCTTTAATATATTGCTAGTTTGTTTCTGTGTGATGTCAGCAGGAAGAAAAGGAGAAAGAAAATCGGAATATATAATTGCTGATAGGGTGTTTAATGTTGTAGACAGAGTACTAGAAAATTAAGTGTTTCAATTATTCAAACTAAATTTTCACAAGCTAATTACCTTAAACCAGCACTAAAAATACCAGCAATAAATAATCCAGGCAAACCTGGAATATGACCAGCAACATCCATTACATAATAAGGCAAGAGCTGATCGTGTTTACTTATCTGTTTGGTTAATAGCAAATCGCAATCTGAATATTTGGCGTATATTATTAAACCAGTGATAGTACTTAGCGTTTTAATTATCACTACACCAATACAAAATATAAGAACCGTTCTAGAATTTTACTCCGTCAGTGATAAGAACACAGAACATAGAAAGTATACAAAGGAACTTACTGTCTTGCATGTGTCATTGATGATACCGCCAGAAATCTTTGAATAGTTGATTGATGTACTCCAAAATTACACAGCCAGTACGCTCCACTTCCTATCACAAAGGCCCAAACACTATCTCTATTAGTTAGATCAAAACTAAAACTGAAAACAGCTAAAATTAGACTTGAACTGATATCAATGTGGAACATTCATATCTACTTAAAGAAATTATCCAAACGATGTCCATCAATAGACTTTTCCCATATATTCGCTAGACCGCCAACAGAAGATATTCCTAAATAAAAGACTGTTACTATAGAAGCAGCTATAGCCATTGTTTGCAAAGCATCTGTCCAAACAACGGCTTTCAAACCACCGATGGCTGTGTAAAATACACATATAATACATACTATTGGAGCTATCACATGTAAGTCAACACCTGTGGCTGAAAATTAATTGAATTATTTTATACAGTCACATCTCAGTGATATTGACTCACCTTGAACAAAAGCGAGGGCGGGCACATAAATAACTATGGAATTATAGAGCAATATCGATAACACAACTAAGAACGATGCAAAGATTCGTGTCTTATTATCAAAGCGTATCTTTAAGTATTCGTATGTGCTAATTAGTTGCAGTTTCATAAACACTGGCATAAATATGTAAGCGCTGGCTATACAGGTGATTGTTAATGCAAGACAAATCCACCAGTAAGTTGCGCCAAATCTATATATGTCTGCTGGAACGGACAGGAGAGTAATGCCTGATGTATGACTGAAAATGTAATTAATGTGAATAAGAAATAATTCAATGAATCAATCATCGGAGTTTAACTCGTTTTGTATTTGATGAACTTTCTTAAGCATTCACATGAGAATAATTTTAGCAAAACTCTTTAGTTTATTTCAAAGTAATACGTTTCATCGTCACAGGAATCCCAAATTCACTAGTAACTGAAGTACTATGTTTCGTAAAGCGACCGAAAGTTTTATCAAAGGATTCCCAGACCTCAGAGAGGTCAAGACAATAATAGTCGAAAACTTACAATCTCATTCAAATCAAGCGGGGAAAAAACAAAATAATATGACAAGGATCACAGAGGGATCTTTGGACGCCAGTCCTGCTCGAAACATTCCTATACCCTGCAGGACACCCACACCAATTCTGTGCAACTTTAAGCAATTAAACCAGTTTTACACCATTCTAGCGTTTTATTTTGGTGTAAATTCTCAGGCAAGTATGTTTGTCTCTGCAGCAGCTACCCATGAATCCTTCTCCGTCCGACCCAAGGACAAGGACGTCACAAGGTTGTTTTCTGCTCTCTCTTGTATCTTTCTTAAGAAGCATTTTAGAAACAAAATTTATTTTGTCTGAAATTGACTTATAGAACACGATGCTGAAATAATGGCCCGAACTTATGTAACACTGTAATAATAGCTTCATCAAAAGTGTCCCAAACCGTTGATTAGAAAGTACCGCAATGGAACTCTGAGCTGCATCTGACTGAGACTAGCACTAGACTGTAAGCACATAGGTGAGAACATCTAGCATCATTTTACTGGTTGCGCGTGTTGATGATAGGAAGAGTAAAAACCTTATCTGACGAATCTACATATCAAAATGCCGGAACGCTTAGTATTTATCGGGTTCCCTTGCGGCAAGGTCTGGAGAATCCGAATCAATTTTCTGCGCTATCTGAGATGAATTCTCATAAGTTAGAAAAGTGCCAAAGTTTCTCCCCCAAACAGTCTCAAGTCCTTTCCGTTTCCAATTAATAAACAGGCACATCAGCATTTTTGGGAAAGTGGCAATTCAATAGGCAAGTCAACGGAGATTGATTTCTACTTTCTGGTTTTCTTTATAGAATTTGAAATCAATTATTCTCCTTCATTTTGAAAAAAGATTGTTTTTACTAACACTTCATTTTTTGATAACGGAACAAAAGCATGAATTTTGAAGTGCCACGTATCGATTTTATGTTTTTCTGCCTGAGTCTGCAAAAACTCACCTGTATCCTTACGTTAGCTATCAGAAAAAAGCTTCTTAAGCTCAGCCAAACAGTTTTTTGGGTGTTGTGATTTGGTCTTGAAAACTAGCTTTTATCTCTAATCTTTTGGTGGCACCCCCAATTTCATCACAAGGCCCCTTTTCATGCGCGATTGCAAAAAAAATGCAATTCAGCATCAATTCCAAGATCTTCTTTGCGAAAGCATAGCTTCATTAAGTTTTTGTTTTGTTTACGTTCCACAATTTCTATTCCAAGCAATTTACAAGAGCGCTTTGGAGAAGGTGTTTTAGGCTTTCAGATATTGCAAACCAGGCTCCTGTGCTTTAATATTGTGTTTTCCTTGGAATATATTACAAAGGAATGCACTGTAGCCCTGCATGCTGTTCAAATGTATCTCCTGAACAGCGTGTTGGGCAACAAAAGAATACTTTAATGATTTAATTATTCCCAAGCTTCAGATCTTTCTTCTGCACAGATAGAAAAACGGCTTGCTGTTGTGCAATAAATACAGAAAGTGATACATTCAATGATTTTGCAAATAATTGCTCTAAAAAGTCCTCAGCTGGTGGCTGTAATCTTTCTAAATTGGTACGATCAACAGTTACCAATTGTTTATGAGGCACCTCTTGTATCGTTTCTGGTGCAAGCAAACAACGATCTGTTTAAAATGACTGATAAAATAGATAGACAGGTAGATCTTAAAAAAATTCAGACAGTACGAAAAATATTATTTGATCTGGAAAATCAATTTAAACAATGCTTAACTAACTTAGAAAAAACTAGAATCATCGCAAACATTAAAAGTTCTTCTGAATGGGTTACAGCGCTAGTATTAGTGAGAAAACCCGATGGAACGTTGCGTATTTGTCTTGACCCCAGAGATTGGAATATATTGTAATGGATGAAATAATTTCTATTTGTTGCAAAATGTTTCTCCATCTTAGATTCCACTAGTGAGTTTTGAAATACATATTTCTCTCGGTGAAGCGAGCAGTAATCTCTGTACCCAAATTTCTGAGAATGACATCTCATGAGCAAGTGAAGCATTTCGGAAAAGAATGAAATATATCTTGAATGTTGAAGACACTGAAATTTATATAGACGACCGAACCTTGAAAGAACACAATGCCAGGTTAAAGAAAGCATTTGAAATAGTTCACTAGCATAACATTAAATTTCAAAGCCCAAATAGATTAAGAGAAGTAAAATATCTAGGCCACAAGTTTTTAGAAACCTTCACTTAAACCTACGATGGCAGCAGATTTTTTATAATCTTTAAAGAACCGCTTAGCGATATTGTCGTCATTATCTTGTTTCACTACACTAATTAAGAACCTCAATTCACGTCGAAAGTCGTTTTCAATCTTTTTTTCTCCGTGTTTGTTTAAAAACCTTGTCTTCTCCCTTAGCCATCCACTTCTTAAAGTCTAAATGATACGCTATATGTAACAAACACTCTATGCATCTGATCCACATATGAAGTGTTGAATGTCCGCCTTTGTCTATATCTTCTCTTTTGTTCTTTTGATATATTGCATGTTAAAGAAGATGAAGTATCTGCACCGTCTGATATTTGACAGTGATTTCACGTTTCATAATAAGTTAGCAATAAATTGTCGATTTCTTCTTGCATTTCGCTCATTTCTCTTTTGGCATTATCTTCCGTCTCTTTCATAAATTCAAATTTTATTGACTGGCTGTAATGTGTCGATGATATACACGGACTTTCCCATACAATTTCATTGACTTCATAGTTTTATTGGAACAAAACTCGACATAAGAATAGATAAACCGTCAAGGATATCATCACTATCTAGAAATCTTTGGTTATAAAGTCTGTAACGGGCCAGTGCTCAAAGGTATGCACAAGTCCCGTCCAGACCAATGGTAGATGTTAAATCCTGTAGCTCATGCCGCAGATGGGGTGGATTCTCAAATAAACTTGGCTAATCTCTCACAAAGAGAAGCTCACCGTTTTCCAAAACTCTTATTAAACTCAGTGACTAGGAAAAGTATAAACATCTGACGGAGTCTTTACAACCACCTCGTAATTATAAATATCCAGAACAGATAAAGGGTGGACAAAAAAAAGTTCCGATCTGATTGGCTAAAGGAATACTCTTAGCTAGTCTATAGCCAACAACAGAACGGTGCATATTGTTTGCCTTGCGTACTATTTTCTGGTCCAGATAGTGAGGGCAAGCATTCTGTGGCTCCAGGATGATTAGTCACTCGCCCACTTTGCAAATGTAAAAAAGCATTAGAAATCTTCAAAAACCATTCCGCTACTGATTACCACAAAATGGCGGTGTTAAAAAGTACACATTTCAAAAGTTCATATGAAAACCCTGAAAAGGCTGTCAATATTTTAATCGAAACTGAGAAACTGAAAATGATTAAATCAAATAGAGAGCGGCTGATTCCTATAGTAAAGACGACCATACTATGTGGTCGAGAAAATATACCGTTAAGAGGCCACCGAGATGATGGTACATTGAGTGATGAAATCGGCCAAGGAAGATCTCGAGCACTTTTGAAATTTTACATTGACTCAGGTGATTCATTTCTCCAAAAGCATTTAGAGACAGCGCCGAAAAATGCTACATATCTGAGCAAAACAACTCGGAATTGTCATTATCAAAAAAGTACTCGACAAGACAAAGAAGCAAAATATTATGCTGTCCTTGGCGACGAAACAGCCGACGCCAGTGGTACAGAACAACTCAGTGTATATATCAGGTATGTGAATATACAAAAGAGCACAATACACGAAGAGTTCATATGCTTTCTATCTGCAACTGACTTGACTGGTGCCGCATTAACCAATCAAATCGTTCAAGAATTAAATCGAGTCGGCCTACAAGTTGAGAATTTGAGAGGTCAAGGTTATGATGGAAGTGCCCACATTTTTGGAAAGCTTAGTGGCGTACAATCCCGAGTAAAGCAACTCCAACCGCTAGCGACTTACATGCATTAAGCAGCACATAAACTAAGCCTGCAGCTTGCCTAGTGTTCGCAATATGATGGGAGTTGTAAGTAGCGTTACCACTTTTGTGCGTGAGTCAGCAAAAAGGTTGGAACCTATCAAGCGAGCTATCCTTGAAAAACACCCAGAGGCAAAAAGAGTTAAGTCACAAAGTTTTAGTGATACACGCTGGCTTGAAAGGCATGATGCACTCTTTCAATTCAAAGAGCTTTTTGACTCTATCGTACAGTTCCTTGAAGAAATAGACAGAACTTCTCCGTCATCGAAAAGTGCAAGTCTTCTAGCTTCTATTCAACGGTTCGACTCTGTCTTACCTTTAAAGTAGCCGCCGCTGTATTTGAAATTACTATTTCGCTTTCACGGCGACTTCAGGCTGTTGCATTAGATTTTAACCTATGCTATGAGATGGTAGACAGTGTAATAAAAACACTGAAAAGGTACAGAGAAACTAAATATGAAGAAATTTTCCAAGAGGTGTCGTATTGTACAACCTTTGGACTTCCCAGTGCAGGCACCCAGAACCGCCAAACGTCCAATTCATCGCTCAAATATGAAAAAATCTGATGCTAAGGAATACTACAGGTAAAATAAACCTTTAATACATACACACGCTTTTTGTTTGATGCAGCATTTCTTTCTTTTCTGTTATGTTCTTTCGAGCTCGAAAATAATGTCATGTCGTGTTTTGTTTCAGATTGGAATATATTCCTTCCTTTCATCGATTTTGTATTGGGACAGTTGAAGAGTCGCTTTTCGAGAAAAGAGCACTCTTCAATTCTCGACCTGTTCACCCTTACACCAAGTGCCATCGTAAAAACAGAAAATCTGACCTTGGTAGTGGCAGCTGCACGTGTTTACAGCAGCGACTTGCCTCATCCTCTCTCGTTATCGGAAGAAATAACTCTTTGGAAAGAGCTTTGAAGAGACAGGGAACAACATAAATATAAAATTAAAACAAGAAAGAGTTACATTTAACTATCATATGATGCAATAAATCTAATTTCCTGATTAGTACCTTCTCGCTCTTGATCAAAACGGATGTGGATTAGCAATGTGACTACTTACGCTATCGAAGACCTTTACATTACCTTGCTATTAAGGACATAGCAACCGGAAAGACTTTCATATTTCTTCCCCCCAAAAGATATTCATTGGCAGTATCCTGTTTTTTACCACAAAACCCATAATAAATACCAATTAATGCACTCAGTCCAAGCATTATGGCAAATACGGTAAAATCAATCCAGGAAAACGTAACTTGCGGGATTTTACCGTGATCTGGCGGTATTGTGGATAGCACATCCATTTTTCCTGTAAGATAGTTGATAAAATACTTTTAGAAAATATTTTTATAAAGATAACTATTTACGTGATTCTACATAAACTGATAATTCACAAAAAGACTGGTCAGGTAAAATCTAAAATGCTGTTGGTATGAAAAAAGTATTGTGTGCTGAGTGATTCTAACTTTTTTTGTGAATATATGTAAAGCAAATGTTAAAAAGTAATATTTTATGATGATTTATTGCAAGGATAAATAAAATTTTACATTGCAGATTACATAAGCGACAGCGTTCTGTGATTTATATGTAAACTATTGCGAACGTCCTTTCGTTTTACTTACTGTCACAAATGTACGAATAAATAAAGATAAATAAAGAAATATAAAATATGGGTTTGTTTTTATGATAAGGCAGTCCAAAATCTGGTTCCAACATAAGAACTGTGTACAATGAGATAATCGTGAGTGAGCTAACTTTCTTTTGTCAACATTACAGTAGGTCCTATTTGCTTCAAGATGCCGCGCGCTATAGTTAAAAGCTTTCTTTTTGTAGAACTTCCTGATTTTGCAATAATTTGTACATTAAATTGTACTGAAGATAAGCCAAGGGGATAAATTTCTTAAAGCCAAATAAATAAATAATTTAGAAAAATAGTATTGTTTATTATAAATGCATTATTAAACTGTAAATCAAAATTCAAGCCTCACAAGTATGCATTGTTTGAACATATTGAGAAAGAACAAAAGAACAAAATCTTCAACTTCCTAAGTTGAAGGTTGCTCATTTTAAAGTAGCATTTGCTATAGAGACGTTCTCCACATTTTCACTGATCTTTTGTTTGGTTCGTTGAAAGTGTTCAGCCTAACCTCGTGCAAGTTATTCCAATTCATTTAGGCATGCTCTCAGAGAGGGCGCTCCTCAGAGGAATGTTTGACTGCGGTGACTTAATAAAAACTGATTGAACATTTAATTCAAGGAGGACAGACCACAATCTTCTCTTCTTCTCAGCCTGTGTTCATCCACTCCTGGATGTAGGCCTCTTCCAATTTCTTCCATCCGTTTCTGTCTATAGTAGTTTTAATTCAATTTTTTCCCGCGGTTTTTTGGATGTCGTCTCTCCACCTCCTTTGAGGTCTTCCCACGCTCCTCTTATTCTCTCTGAAATTTTTTACGCTCATCTGTCACTGTTCTGTCTGGCTACCTGTTCAGCCCATTGCCATTTCAGTTGGGCCACTCTTTTCAGAGCATCAGTTAACTGTGTTCTTTGCCGGATCTCCTCATTTGGGACTATGTCTCTTAAGCTAATCCCAACTATAGCCCTCTCCATAGCTCACTGTGCAACTTGAAGTTTGTTCATGGACCTCGTATTAGGGCCATCGTTTCAAGGCCGTATGTGAGAACTGGCAGTATACAATGACTCACACGCTTTTCGTTTGAGATTTATAGGGATATCTTGTGATCTGAAGGTGAACGTAAGCTTACCAAATGCTGCCCAACTATGACTTACTCTTTAGAAAATATTCTGCTGTTTGGTTCTCTTTCCAGTTGAATTTTGTGTCCGAGGTATATACTATACTCGAATATGGCAGATTATCGATGGTAATATTTATTTGCTCTGGGTTCATTTTCAGGTTCACTTCCAGTCTAATTTGTGTCGATGCGTGATGCAGTTCTATCATATTGAAGTACTGATAAAAACAATATCGTCAATAAATCATAGATGATTTAGCCATGTTCCGTCTATATTTATCCCCTTATTTTACCAGTTCAGGGCCTTAAAAACATCCTCCAGTGCCAGCGTGAATAGTTTTGGTGAGATCGTGTCTCCTCTTTTGATTGGAATTTTCCGGATCTTCATGTTTTCATTTATTAGTATCTGGATATATGCATTGTCATAGATATATTTAATAAAATTCGAGTACCTGGTGTCTATCCTGGCGTTTCGACGGAGTCAAAGGTTTTCTGGCAGTCGACAAAAGCCAAGTTCAAGGGCACCTTATATTCCGTAGCTTTCTCGATAAGACTGCGTAATGTATGCAAGTAGTCTATTGTGCTGAACTCAGCTTGTTCCGGAGGTTGATATAACTCCATCCTTGAGGATTCTGGGAAAGGTAGAAATTGGATAAATCGATCCCGACAAAGAAGTTTCAATACTACAAACATAAAGAAATTAAGAACAAAAAACTATACGTAGCCACTTACAATATAAAAGCACTAAGATTAGAAAAAACACTTAGAGACACTGGAAGAAGAACTTAAACATACATCTTGGGCATAAGTAAAACTCGTCTGAAGGGAGAATCGACTACCTCATTAACATCGGGACACTTACTATATCAGAATAATACTGAAACGAACGACCACGAAGAAGGGCTGACTTTACTGATAAATAAACGCTTGAAACACCAACATCAAGATCAACAAAAGATACAGTTTGCAAATAATACAGATACTGTATGCCCCAACTACTACATCTGAAGACTCAGAAATAGAACAACTGTATGAAGATATCACAACAGCAAGAATTAATGAAACAGCAAACTACGTAATATTAATGGGAGATTTCAATGCCAATATAGGCTTGGAAGAAAACAATGAAATCCCAAATAGAGGCAAATATGAATTAGGCGATAGAAACAGCAGGGGAGAAATGTTGATTGATTATTGCAGAAGGGAGAATATATATTGTCTGAACTCTTTCCTCGAAAAACCTTTAAAGAGAATGTGGACATTGAAAAGCCCAAACGGTGATGTGAAGAACGAGATTGATTACATTATTACCAACGACAAGGTATCTGTCAAGACGTTACAGTCTTGAATAGATTTGACACCAACAGCGACTGAAAAAAACAACCTTTCCCAGCAACCAAGGTCTTGGAACATAATAAACAACCATTTCAGGGTTTAATTAAAAGGAAACTGAAAAAAGCTGCGTTGAAGATGACTTGCCTTGAATGTTGTTTGCCGCTCCTGCTCTAATGGAGTGGATACAACTAACAATTCTAGTGGACCACGCGACGTGTTCGTAGTCTGTGATGTTCCAGCACTGATGGTGTGGATGCAGGTTTGGTAGCAGAATGTCCCGATAATAAGAATGATGACTAATGGTGCGGCGAACAGATTTGAGAAGAAAATGCGTTGGCATCTTCCCCTTTTTTCGGATGTAGAAAATCTTCTCCGTGGTGTATCACGAGCAGAGTGCAATTGATGAATGTAGTAGCTGTTGAGCTTATAGATGCTAGTTTTCTCTTGGAGTACCATGACAGACTAGACTCTGTTAGCAAAATTCAGTAATTAGCGAACTTTTCCTTAATAAATTATTTATGCTTGTAAATATAGACATATCGTTTTATTATTTTCATTGTTTTCTTTGAAAATATGTTATTCCTTTTTAGAAATTAAGTTTAACGTCTTTCTATAACATAAAAGCCCCTTGGTTTAATGCCTCTTGACATTGTCTAAATTTATGGCTTGGGAACGTAAAATTTTTCTAGAATTCTTTTATAAAAATGTTTTCTTAATATTAGAAATGTATTAGGGCTTGCTGTAGAATGAAATTGTCTCTGAATTTATATTCTTCAGATTTCATTTTTGCGATTTACAGAATTTTATACTCTTATCTTTTGGTTTTATTACCCTTAAGACTATAAATCTGTCACCCTGTCTAGCATAGACAAGATTTATATTTGCTACAATTGCCGAGTGCAACGTCCAAATTTATCGCTAAATCACACCCTTCTTGCATTATTTTATTGGTTATCTGATCATCCGATATGTTGATCAACCAATTATCTGTTAGTTCCACCATCTTGGGGGGTTGAAAGTTACCTTTTATGCTTCAGCCCTCAACAGATTCATCTACCGCTATTGAAGCAAAAGGACGCGTCTTTCGTGTCTTCTCTTGTGAAATTTTGGTACATAGAAATAATTTCGCGAACTATAGTCAAGTGTTGGACTAGTTTCTGCTAAGGTGAAGACTTTTTGCCGGGATATTCCGGATGCGTCTTAACATACCATATCTCGACAATCATCGCCAGCAGGCGAAAATTGCACAAATAATTTGACAACGAACTCTCAAAACTACGGTACCGTTATTTATCTTATAATATCTTAATATTTTTATTGAACTTTCTACAAGATTCCTACTGTTTCGCTCTGGGTAGATATCTTGAATGTCAATTAAAATATCTTGTTACCTAACGTATGAGAAAGACGTCCATCTTCTACAGATTTATGCAGTAACTGTTAATCAAATCTTGTGTGAACCAGTGCGGCGAGTTTGATGTATTCTGTGCTAAGAACTGGGTTCTCTTTGTATTGGATTAGTTCTCGTTATGGTAAATAAACTTTACCCTTTTTCAAATCTTTTATGAAGAAGCATCGTTGACTTATACAATTTGTCAACCTATTTTTCGCAATTATTGGCGAAATATATCTGTACATTATCGTCACGTCATCAACCGCTTGGATGAGAATAATCCACCATGAAGATTACCTAATCATTGCTTCACATTGGTGAAGAGTTTCAGACCATCGTTTCATACTAGTGAAAAACCCGACAAACGGTTTCACAGTGGTGAAAGGCCCGTTAATACTGTTTAATTAATAGAAATATATTGTTTGCTGAATTGTAACGTAACTAACTGGTTTCAAACCTTTAATATCTTTTACTTGTTTGTATTTTTTATGAACAATATTTATAAAGTCGATGTTTTTCTTTATTGTTCGTTCATGTTAAACTTTGATAACGAAGATTCTTACTATCTAACAATTTTGTCAACTTGTTCTTGTTTGACGATTTATTTATATAAAATTTGAGATCCACGGTTAATTGCACAACGCCTGCAGGTGATGAATTCAATTCAATTGCCGCTATTATTTATATTTTTCATATTTTAAGGTTTATGCTTCTTTCATAAATGACCAATGAATTTTATTCTAATATTTGCGGACGATTCATTGTATGTATGTTTACCTTGCTTTCATTTTACTAGGGCTTCTTGCATTGCGCTGGATTGCTGAACCGTAAATATTAATAAGCTTCATCCAATCGCATTTACTGTGGTGCAATTGTTTATTTGTTTATTGATGTTTATCTATGTGTGTATGTAAGTTGTCCAACAGTGTGGCCTAGACTGCTGTAACCTGTCTATTATATTTTCTTTTCTACAGTATGCCAATATACGTATTAACTTATTTCGATCTTTTATTGGGTTATGAGCATACTATTAAGCATTACAGGAATCAGCTGTCCCGGAATCCAGCGGCGTCGACATTCTCCTACGAATTCATTATCTTAAGTTTACATTGTGAAAGTAAGTATCTACATAGAGTGTGGTACAATCTTCATTTCATTTATTTGTGTATCATTCGAACCTGTGGTTCGACCCTGGCTAACATCTCGCCTACTGACCTAGATACGAAGATCAGCTGTGGAGTCTTCTATTCGAAAGTAGGTCACCCACATTCTGCTACAGCTGGCGCCCTTTCAATATCGAAACCCCTAAAATTACCGTATTATTATTATCGCTTATCGTTTGCTCTAAGCTCTCTTAGCTCACTAATTCCAGTTGTTCCCGTAACAACTCCATGAGACGGGATCAAAGGACCATGTCAATTGATGTAGTTGAAAAAAGAGAAATTCTTCTCTGATACAAGGATGCCGGGCAGACGGAACACTAAAAGAAGACTAATCCTGGGCGACCTGATACATAGCACCAACCAACGAATGATTAATACTGAGAGTAAAAATAAAGAATGTATCATGTATAATTATCGAAAATCGAAACTCCAACCCAACCCAACCTTCTACATCAATGCGCTTTTAAAAAATAAGTGACAGCTTACGTCCTTGACAAACTGAACCTAGTATTTTTACAAACACTTCGGATTTGAGATACTGTTGTAATCCAGGATCTTCTTTTATTATTATTGCACCTTTTATTATGAGATAACAAAAGCGTTTATACTACTGCGTTTTATACTTTGTGTTATACACACATTTACATATTCTGAAAATTGATACCCAGGTACTATTAAAATTATAAAAATATTTTGGAGAAAAAAAAACATTTTGTGTTCTACATAGGAATGATACGGAATATAACAAATTTTATTAATTGCTTATTGCAAAGTATAATCCAAGCAAACGATGATAATCACTTTTTCACATTCATCCTTATTTAAATAAAACTAATTTCTAAAAGACAATAAATTAAGAGATTACCTCAAAGTGTAAATTCAACATTATGTCGCATCAGTGACTTGTACATTAACAACTATACTCTCTCTATAAACTTATTATATGCTAATCTTTATTAAATAACAAAAATTATTTTTATGTTTTAAATCAACTCTTAAAGCGTCCTTTATTCTAAATACAGATCTTACTTTAATAGCAACCATAAGTTTTAATTTTTCTTTTGAATTAACCATGAATGTTAGTGAAACTTTGTTTCCTGTTAACGAAATGCCTACAATGGCATTTTCATGGTTCGATTATACGTTTTTCTGCGGCATGTTAGGTTTAAGTGTTATAATCGGAATTTATTTTGGGTTTTTCGACAAACAAGATACAACTGAAGAATATCTTCTTGGAGGAAAATCCATGAAGATTCTACCTGTCGCTATGTCTCTAGTTGCAAGGTACATAAATCTTTTAAGTTATTTCCTAAAGCATCTTAAACTTTCTTTGTTTTTCCAGTCACATATCCGGCATAACAATTTTAGCAGTTCCTGCAGACGTGTACAGATTTGGTTCAAATTATTGGTGGATTTGTATTTCGATACCACTAGTTTGCCTAATTACTTCTTACATATTTCTACCGGTATACTTCAAGCTTGAATTCACCAGCGTTTATGAATACTTAAATATTCGTTTTGATAAAAAGATTCGCACTTTAGCATCATTTTTGTTTACTCTATCAGTATTTTTTTACAATCCAGTCGTGGTTTACATCCCAGCTTTAGCTTTCTCACAAGGTTGGTCTAAAGAATATTAACGAAATTACTATTTAAACTTCTTTATAATGTTTCAGCCACAGGAATTAACGTCCATTTGATAACTCCAGTTGTATGTGTGATATGCATTTTCTATACCACTATAGGTGGTTTGAAAGCGGTTGTCTGGACGGATGCTTTACAATTTGTCGGAATAATAGGATCTTCAATAGCAGTTTTCTTTGTAGGAGCATCAGCTGCTGGAGGATTTAGTGTTGTTTGGGAAAAAGCTGTTCAAGGACACCGCTTGGATTTATTCAAGTAAAAGTGGAGTTTTATACAAAATTCTTTAAAGTACTAACATGATTTTGTTTTTAGCTTAAATTTTGATCCGACTATAAGGGATGATTTTTGGGCTATGGTGATTGGAGCCACTTTCCAATGGCTATTCTACATTGCTTTAAATCAAGGATCTGTACAAAAATTTCTAGCCGTTCCTACACTTCAACATGCCAGAAAGTATGTAGTATAAATGTCTTCACTCTAAATTTAAGAGACAAAAAAGAAAGAAAAACCTAAACTTGGAAACTGTGAAAGGTCAGAAGCTAATTACAGTTCAGTATTCAGTGTGGTCTTTTTTTTCTAAGAAAACAGAAGTCCATAGATTAATAAATAAATAATAATATGTGTGGTTTTTTATAGGGCAATAATAATATACATTTTGGGAATGATAACTTTAAAATCTCTGAGCGTCTTTACTGGAGATATAATGTACGCCAAATACTCAAACTGTGATCCATTAACATCAAAACAGATCAGTCGTAGCGATCAGTTACTACCCTTCTTCGTAATAGATGTCGCTGGAAAAATACCAGGGTTACCTGGACTCTTCATTGCCGGTGTCTTTAGTGCTGCCCTAAGGTAACTATAACATTTTGAACGGAATAGAATCCTAAACAAATCATTTTAGTACCTTATCTGCAACTTTAAATACAGTAGCTGGTACCATTTACAAAGATTTCATATCACCATTCATGCCAGCAAATACAACCGAAAAGCGTGCAAGCAATATCTTGAAGTTACTTGTGATTATATCTGGAACAATTTGTACTGTCTTGGTATTTATTGTTGAGAAGATGGGAGGGATGTTACCTTTTGTAACTGCTTTACAAGGAATCGCTGGAGGACCTCTAGTGGGTTTATTTTCTTTAGGTGTACTCTTTCCTCAAGCAAATTCAAAGGTAACAAACTTACTAAATCTACAGTAAAGTTTTAATTTATATATCCTTTGATAGGGTGCTCTTTACGGTGGTATTATTGCATTAATATTTGTTGCATGGAAGGAATTTGGTAGTCAATGGTACCAAAGTCAAGGACTAATTAAAGGTCCTATAAAACCACTGTCGGTGGAAAATTGTGTCAATTATTTAAATATTTCAGTAATGTAAGTTTCATTGTTTTTATGAACTTGAAGGCCATTAATACTGTTATTGTAATTGCAGACAAGATGATTTGGCTTTGGAAGAACCTTTCGTATTATATAGAATATCGTTTTGGTACAACACATTAATAGGAGCTGTGATAGTTATCATTATAGGTTTGATAATTAGTTGGTTTACAAATAAAAATCAACCACCAGTGAATCCCGATCTGATCAGTCCCGTTATGCACTTTATGTTACCAAAGAGTTCAGTATCATCTACTAAAGATTATTTATCTGTAGATCACGCTTTAAAATTAGTTTTGTACAATAATGAGAAAGAAAGTGAAACAATTACAGAAATCATTAAAACATAAAAAGTGATAAGTTCAATATTATTATTTTTAGTTCTTACTAGGTAGAATAATATTGTATATTGTAGCAATTAGGTATATGATTAATAACATCGTTGACTGCTTAATGAAAGAATTTTAGTTTTAATCTGTAAACAGCTGCTGATGTTTCAGACTCTGTGTCATCGACTGTGCAGACAAAGTATGTAGGAATATGTGCTTTTCATGCTCTAGGCCAGCAAGCCTCTGAAACTGCTAGGTTTGCGTACCCGAAACAGATACAGCCAATACATGCTAGGGGTTTTACATCCGAGATTATATCATAGGGGCTTTTTCTAATCCAGATGGTCAAGGTCTCGTATTCGCTTCTTAAAATCAATCAATATTAATTTGAGGTCTTTCGGGTCTCTAAGTGTCTTCT
Organism: Ignelater luminosus; assembly: GCA_011009095.1. NCBI lineage: Eukaryota > Metazoa > Arthropoda > Insecta > Coleoptera > Elateridae > Ignelater > Ignelater luminosus. The sequence goes on along the minus strand of VTPC01001446.1, from coordinate 1,060 downwards.
TGAAAACAAAAGCTTACAAACCAAATCAAATCAACTCAGATGTATTGGCTGCATAACCTAGACAATGCGTTTCTGCTGGAAACTATTAGGAAAACAGGTAGAGTATGCACCTAATGGCCACGTATTGACGTTTTTTTCTCGCGGACGTGCCTGCGAAGCACGTGCTAGGTGATCGGACTTGTGGCAGTTTGCAAGGCAGTTTTTGAGTGTGATCGAACACTGAAAAGCAGTGTTATAGCCAGAGTAATTTTAGATGCAGCAAAACAGAGTGCAGGAGACCGGCAGCAAGATAAACGGACCTAGTAATTTTGCCTTTTTGTATAGAAGCTAGTCTAACTGATAAATGAAACAGAATGGTAAAAATAATCCAAAGAAGCGGTGAGTCGCTTTCTACTTATTTCAACGACAAATAAGGATCGTGTAGAGCGTTAAATTTCATGTTTGCGGAGCCAAAAGAACAGATTCTGGTTGGTTTAAGTAATAAATACATTGAACAAGGATTATTAGCTAAGGATCCACACAGGCCCGCGTGCAAGACCGACTAGGCCGCCTCCACGCCCATTCTCTGTCCCTAACTGGGCTTGTACAAAAGGACTTCATTCATAGTAATCCAGTTAAAGTAAATTAAAACTTGAAGAACAGGAAAAATAATTTATAAAGTCTTTAAACCTTGGTCCAATACTCATTGAAGGTCTAACAAAAGAAGGCCGAAAAGTTCCCACCCCTGAAGAGAGGCGTTTCTACTCTCCCCCCACCTGAAACTGAATTTTTCCTGACTTTTTTCAGTTTTTGCAATTTTTAAGCAAAACCACTCATTTTTCGAGGATTAGCAAAATTAATCCACGTAAGAAAAAAGTGCACTTTTACCATCGAGATTTTCGCTTTTATACGCAATTAAGAGAAAAGCAATCTGTTTATTTGTATTTATTAAAGCCTCAAGATTGCAAAGGTGTCTTTATTTTCCACGAAAATTTTATATAACAGAAATTATGTGTCTAGGTGTCTAAGCATTCTACATGATTACCGTCAAGTATCTATAAAATAAAGGCATCTGGGAAAA
>VTPC01001445.1:0-36543 GCA_011009095.1 Ignelater luminosus | reverse complement strand
CCAATACGAGGGTTGCTATTTATATTTCTGGTCTAACAATGAAAAAACAAGTATTTATGATCGAAACTAGTTTTATTGTTTTTCAGAATATTCTCCATTAAGATTGATACACTTTTCCATGCGTTTGAACCAATTTTCGAAGCACTTTTTCCACTCTGTTTGAGGCAGCTCCAAAATATGCGTTTTGAAACAAAAAAACGGCTTCTTCTGGTGTTGAAAATCGTTGACCACGCAGTTTGTTTTTGATGTACGGGAATAAAAAGAAGTCATTGGGTGCCAAATCAGAGCTGTATGGTGGATGGCCCATCAACTCGACCTTCTGGCTGGTTAAATATTCAATTGTTTGAGCAGCGGTGTGAGAGCTTGCATTGTCATGATGAAGAATGATTCGCCTCTTCTTTGAAGTTTTCCGAATTTCTCCAATGACTTCTGGCAAACAAATGGTTGTGTACCATTCAGAGTTGACCGTCTTACGTTGCTCTAACGCCACTGTTTCCACATGACCGGTAATGCCAAAGAAACAGGCAACCATTTGCTTCGATGTGCTTCTTCCGCGAACAACTTTTGTTGGATTTGGCTCGTCTTGAAAGATCAACACAGTTGATTGCTGTTTTGTTTCGGGGTCATATGCGTAGATCCATGATTCGTCACCTGTGCAGATGTTATACACAGCCTTTGGTGCACCTTTCGCAAATTTTTTCAACATTTCAATGCACCAGTCGACGCGAGCCTTCTTTTGAGCATTGGTCAGGTTATGCGGGATCCAGCGGGAACAAATTTTTTTTACGGCCAAATGATCATGTAATATCTTGTTGATGCTAGTCATACTAATGCCCAGAGATGCCTCAATCTCACGGTATGTCACATGACGATCTTGTTTAATCAGTTCACGCACAGCATCGACGTTTTCAGGCACAACGACAGATTTTGGACGGCCTTCACGGATTTCGTCTTGGAGTGAACATCGGCCACGTTTGAATTCATTATACCAGTTTTGTACAGTGCTGTAGGATGGAGCTTCATCGCTATATAATGTATTAAATTCATTGATGCACTCTTGTCGTGATAATCCACGTCGAAAGTTATGAAAAATAATTGCACGAAAGTGTTCACGGGTCAATTACATTTTTACTAGAGAATGCACTTTTCAATTAACTGCAAACAACACTAATCGCACTCAAATGACAAAATGTCGTGGTTGAGGTTATGTTCAACAATGTAAAGTTTACACCGGAAATGTCAGCTAACGCCTGGAAACAGTCAGTGTTGCCAAGGCCAGAAATATAAATAGCAACCCTCGTACAAACGCAGTCAAGTTAGGCAATTTTGCCGCAATTACCAATGCTACTCAACAATTATCATTATCTCATATACTGTAACTGTTTACTACCCTTAAGGACAAGTCCTTAAAATAGTTATTTAGGAACTGCTCATATTTTACAGACTAATTTTTTTTTTATTTTTAAGCAACACATAACAACCGTAATAGGCAATGCAAATATATGCAAAATTATAGTTTTTCAATATTTTATTAAATTCCTAAATAGGTTTATCAAAAAATATTGGACCGCTCTCTTGTAATTAAAATTTTATTAATTACCATGGCAACCGATTTTGTCATTTTTCTCCTTGTTAAGATCAGATAAAGATATACTTGTTTAAAGTTTCACTAGTTAGTGAAAGGAGAGTAGAAACCGGGCCATTGTGTTTAACTCATACCAACCGCCATCCATAGCGAACAAAGCGAGAAACGAGTAACGAGCCTCGTCCACTAATATTTCCGACGAGTCCACAAAAATATCACTTTGGGTCCTTGTTAAACAAATATCTATAAACGCAAAATAGCAAACCACTAGAAAAACGTATCACTTCTCTATTTTAAATGACGCTAATGCAAAACAGCTGTGGGTAGTACTATGGTAGTACCATCACAGATTAAATAAGCATCAGATATTTCACTCTCTATTCCACGAATGTTTCTTTCTTTTGTCTCTGCACATTTACATTTGCAGCTCTGGGAGTTTACCCCGCCTATTCTTTTACGCGTGTTTTTATAAAAAGTGTATACCACGCTGTGCTGCTTGCGCAGTACATGTCAAAATAGAAAGCTCAGAGAGAGAGAGAGAGAGAGAGAGAGAGAGAGCAATAGAATCCACAAATTTGTTGAAGTGAAACATCTGACTCTTATTTAATCTATGGCTCAAACAATAATAAAAAAGAAAACAGGGACTAAATGTAAATACAGTTTAAGAAATTCAAAAATGACATTACTGTCAGAATTTGACAAAATAATAAGTATGAAGTGGGATGACCTTAAATCAGATAAACAGCTGTAAAGACGAATCTTCCAACGTACTTAGATTTATCACACGAACCAAAAAAAGAAATTTAAACTTGACAACGCTGCTTCAGGTCAACGAATGAAATATGTCCCTGCAAGGAGGCTTTGAGTTCGAAAATACATCAAATAAGTATACTAATAAATGATTTTAAAAGCAAATTACTGCCCAAGCTGGATCAAAAATACATTATTAAAAAATACAAGCGTTAATTTATCACTGATATTCTTGGTGTTAAATTAGGCTATTAAGTTTATAATTGTGTAGCTATACAAATAAACCCAGAAGTAATTCTAGTGATAATGGACCATAAAATTGTCAAAACTTGAAAGAATTGCTGGCAACTAATTTCATCAGATTTATTAGTACACCCAAAACTTGCATGTTTGTCATATCTATTTTTTGGTAAGTATTCAATTTTTAACAGCAACTTCAAAAAGAGAAATCTAACAGTTCTGTGCTATATCAAGAGTAATGGTTGTTTTAACAGATTTATTTCTTAAATAGGTAATGGTTTTATTTGGATTCGATTCTTTGGTTTCTGTTTATTTACTGTTGAAGATACTAACTTCTGACCAGTTTTACAAGAAAACCAAGTAAACTAAGCCGAGGGGGAATTTTCTTTTTGCAGATTTGCAATAAGCACTCACAGAAGATCTTTATCTGAAGCTTTATTGGCATTTAAGGGACACCAGCTGTTTTGAAGACTTTCGTATTTTTTCACGGTGACGTAATTTAAATATGGTTCAAAGATAATAAAGTAGAGTAACATTTTTATTATGATATAAGGGAAGTTTTTCGGGTGATAAAAGATTTCTCTTTGCATTTCTGTTAAGTTTTTAAATTTTTATTTTAAATATGCCTGTTAGACACTTCCCTTACGATTGCAGTGCTTATTTTTGGCAGGAACAAAAAGCGATTTGGAACGAATTATATCTTCAAAAGAAACGGAAGAATTAAAGAAAATCATGAAAGCCAAGTGTTACATAACACATCGTTTAATAAGTCCCGAGACTAACAACGAAAACAACATTTTTTTTTCAAAAATCATTTTTATTCATCAATATAATCTCCTTTTAGAGTGATACAATCTTTCCAACGCCTTTCCAACATTTCTATACCATGTTTATAGAAGGATTTATCCTTTGCTTCAAAATAGGCTTCAGTTTCGGCAATGACCTCCTCATTCGAGCCAAATTTTTTTCCCTGGAGCATTTTTTTGAGATCAGCAAAGAGCCAGTAGTCGCTGGGGGCTAAATCTGGCGAATACGGGGGGTGGGGAAGCAAATCAAAGCCCAACTCGTAGATTTTTGCCATTGTTTTCATGGACTTGTGGCATGGTGCATTGTCTTGCTGAAAAAGGATTTTTTTCTTCTTCATGTGCGGTCGTTTTGCTGCGATCTCCTCCTTCAAACGTACCAACAAGTCAATATAATAATCACTGTTGATCGATTTACCTTTTTCCAGGTAGTCAATGAAAATTACGCCATGTGTATCCCAAAAAACAGACGCCATGACTTTGCCAGCAGATTGCTGCGTTTTTGGACGCTTTGGGCGGCTTTCGCCAGCCATGCGCCACTCAGATGATTGCCGATTCGACTCCGGAGTGAAATGATGTATCCATGTTTCATCCATGGTCACGTATCGACGCAGGAAATCCTTTTTATTGCGAGTAAATAGCGATAAACAGCTCTCTGAATCGTCGATTCGTTGCTGTTTTTGTTCCATTGAAAGCAATCGCGGCACCCACTTGGAAAAAACCTTTTTCATGCTCAATTTTTCATGAAGGATTGTAAATACGCTTCCAGATGATATCTGTGTCATTTCTGCAATCTCACGGACCTTTACTTTGCGATTTTTCATTACGATTTTGAATACTTCACTCACATTTTCCGGTGTAACGGCTTCCAAAGGCCTACCCGAACGTTCCGCATCGTTTGTGTCCGTACGACCACGTTTAAACTCAGCATACCAACGACAAATTGTTGATTTGGATGGAGAGGAGTCCGGGTAACGTTTCTCAAGCCATTGCTGGGCTTCTACGGTGTTTTTACCCATTAAAAAACAATGTTTTATCAACACGCGAAACTCGCTTTGTTCCATTTTTCAAACAAATTACAAAGTGACTTTACTCTAACCTCGATAACTCTGCTGTTTGTGGTCCAATCGACGTGAAATTTTTACACGTTTCATGTGAAGGTTCGCACTCTAGGGAAACGTGGCTAGTTTGGTACTGCTAGCACCATCTCTGGGTTAGTCTCGGGACTTATTGAACGATGTGTTAGAATGTTCATCTGTATGTGTTAAAGCTTATCAAATCCTGAGAATAATACCAAGCCTACTACTAGCACCTCTACCTTCTTCTCGTGCTATATTTATGAACTGGTTATATTTCAATTTAGATTTTTATATAAAGTCTTTTCTTAACTGTAAGATTTTAAATCTTTAACACTTATACAGGTACTTACCACTGTTAGTGATAAAAAGAGTTTTAGGAAACATTTTATGCAATTCTCATTCTTGCAATGAAGATGTGTGTTAACAGGTGCTGTAAGATGTTTTAGTTTATGTTACTGGAACCTACACAATTTTCGTACTTGTCTTTTAATCAGACGAACGAGAGTTAAGTAGTAAGCAGTTGTTATTTAATACTGTTTACTACTAATTACTATTTTATACTAAAGAGTTCAGTGGCTCGCGATTTGTGAATCATAGAATTATCAATAAATTAATGTTTTTTAAACAAAGAGAATATTCAGTATTAGTACTATTACCACAAATTTGTTCTATTATGATAATGATATATTTTTTTGATTGTCTAAATTAGTATATACGGTATATACCTAAACATAAATGTGCGTTCTCTACTGCCAGCCACCTTCGATGGCAATTAGCGTTAAACGACAGCCTTTTTTTAAACAAGTGTTAAACATTTGTCTAGTTTACTAACACAAATGAATTATATTCTTTTCTGTTTATACCTATGATTAGTTCTGAAAATTTTTACAAATATTAGAAACAGGCACCATCTCTGAGCGAATCACAGAAGTTTTATCAGACTTTTCTCTCGGTTTCTGTCTAGCGGAAAAATTCTTGTTTTCTGAATGCTTACTGCAGTTTCCTATAAGAAATTATTGTAGTGATAATAGAATCTTATTTTCTGATTGTGAATTTCTATAGGTAGTACATTCAATCTGTTTAAAGTTTTAGCAGTTAGATTTTCAAGTTTAAACCAAATTTTTTATTTCGAAAACTGCTTAAAGCAACTGCTGCGAAAAACGTTTCACTTCTTTTTAGTAACTTAATACCGGTAAGTTACTAGAATTTGTTATTCATTGCGAAAAACACTTAATTTTTAAATCGCTTTACGATTTTTGTCTTGCCTTAGTAGTAAAGCACTAATATAATCTTCTACGGATTAAATTGAACTTAATTATTTTCATCAAACGTGGAAAGCTTGAAAAAGGTCTCATTTACAGCGGATAATTAAATAAATTCTATGCAAATTCGACAAAACAAAGAAACCCGGCGTTACGAATATTTAATTGTAGATGTAAGTACAGTAGATTCTAGAAGAAATCTAAATTTCTAAAAACATTAGTATTTAGGATGAGAAACTTACATTGTTACTTATTAGATATTTAGTATCAAAGAATAACTACTCTAGTCTTGAAAATAACGGAATTACGAAAAAATTCGGCTTGAGTGGTACATCCTATACATTGTATTGAAAATAATACTTTCAAAACGCAGACTAAAAAGTATTATGACAGATGTAACTACGTTGCAATTACCGTAGTGATAAAATGAGATCTGTATAAAGTATCTCATACCATTAGATAGATTTAAAAAATAACCGTGTCTGACAAAATCTTGTCTAAAATATACTGTAACACAAAGTACACTTCCTATACTTTATAGGTTGATTGCAAACGTTTTCAATATGGCACTCCTCACTTATCTGATCATCTAGCCATAATTACGATATTAAGGTATCCCCAAGAAAGTGTAAACATAAAAAATGCAGGAATAATTTTGGAAGCTCCTATAATGCAGTTGAAATAACAAATTGGGTCTTCATCGATAATGATTATTATGAATGTTTCAGATATACGAGGGCGGTTTAATAAGTACCCGTGTTAGAAATGAAGACACAATTTTTTCAAATTTTTTTTTTTATTTTTCAACATAGTCTCCTTTTAAAAATATACACTTCTCCCAACGTTCCTGCCATTTTTTAACCCCTCCAAAAAATAGGATTTGTCGAACTCTCCAAAATACGCCTCTATCTCGGCGACGACTTCCTCGTTTGAGCTAAATTTTTTTTGGCGCGAGCCATTTCTTCATGTTAGGAAACAAGAAAAAGTCGCAGGGAGCCAGATCGGGTGAATACGGGGGGGTGCGGCAGCAATTCATAACGCAATTCATGCAGTTTGGCGGCGACAACTTCGGATGAATGTGCTGGTGCGTTATCGTGGTGAAACAGCACCTTCTTTTTCGCCAAATGCGGCCGTGTTTCTTTCAATTTTTTGTCGAAGCTGTCTAATAACTCACTGTAGTATTGTCCAGTGATCGTTCTTCCTTTTTCTAAAAAATCCATAAGGATGACGCCGTTCGCATCCCAAAAAATCGTCGCCATGACCTTTCCGGCCGATGGAACCATCTTCGCCTTCTTTGGAGCAGATTCACCGGGAGAAATCCATTGTTTTGATTGTTGCTTAGTTTCTGGTGTGTAATGATGAATCCAGGTTTCATCAACGGTGACAACTCGACGCAAAAACTCCTTCGGATTCCGCTGAAATTGCTCCAAACACTGCTTCGAAGTTAACAGCCGCATCCGCTTGTTGTCCACCGTTAGCAATCGCGGCACCCATCGCGCCGACAATTTTTTCATCGCCAACTTATCATGTAAAATATTAATTGCCGTTCCGGTCGACACACCTACGGCCTCTGCTACTTCACGCACTTTCGTTCGTCGATCAGCGAGAATCATGTCGTGGACTTTTTGAATGATTTCCTCGGCAACCACGTCTGCCGGGCGTCCTGGTCGCTCCTCATCAAAAACGGATGTTCGCCCACGTTTAAATTCGTTGAACCAATATCTAACTGTGGTCATAGATGGCGACGTGTCCCCATAAACAGCATCCAACTTTGCTTTTATCTCCTCGCATTTTTTCTCATCCAAAAACAGAAAGCGAATTACCGAACGATACTGCTCTTTTTCCATCTTAGCTAAAATCACAAAACACCTCTTACTCAAATGGCTGTCAAATCCAAAAACTAACCTATCAATCAGTCTGCAATTTGTTATACCGTCGTTTGATAGATGGCAGCACACGATGATAACACCAACTTCCCTCAGGAACGCCTTCTGTCGTCAAACACGGGTACTTACTGAACCGCCCTCGTACATTTAACATTTGTTGCTGAATGCTTTTGACGATTCTTTTACAGTTAAAACAAAAGCAGATAATGAAACTACAATATTGCAAAAACAGAAACTTTTCTGTTCTAGAAGTTTGTTTATTTCGAACATAGGAGCGAAGATATAATTATGTTCAAGAGTATTAAATTTGTTTTGGCACATGTTAGCTTCATTATCTTTCTTGATAAGTAAATAAAGAGAAGAAACGTAGAATATTATGGAAAAAATTGTTAATTTTAAGTTGTTATCTATTTTTGATAAAACACTGCTCTTCAGTGCAATACCTTGACCTCAGACGCATTTAAGTGCCACTTTTAGATAAAGATAACCGACCACTTGAAGTAGTTTTTTAATAAGTGCCTATTAAAGTAAGGTAAGTTGTTGGTTCAATATGAAATTAAAAAATATACGTAATGAATTGAGACACTTACATAAATAGCGATAAATAGTATCATATAGGTACCTATCAGTTGATTCTAAATGAAATTAAAGTATTAGGATTTTACTATAAAGAAACAATAAAAAAGGTAAGAATTGATTCGATTAACAGACTCGTTAAACAAAGGCTAATCAATGTGACTAATTTTATTCACGGCCATGAAAGAAAATATAAATCTAATGATATTCCGAAGATTTCAATGTGGTTTTCACAATAATTGCTGATGAAATTCACAAATTACCCAGGAATCAAAATCGAAATGCTTTTAACATAGTAATATTAATAATCCAAAACTGATACAATACAAAGTTATTTGACATTTTAAAAATATTATTTTATTAAGGTGAGAAACAATAATTGAACTAATATATAATATACCAATATTAAAGAGGATGTTTAAGCAGGTTCTTTTGTACCAGTGATTTCTAAAATCTATGAAAAGATTACGAAGAATAATATTGTGTCTTATTTCGAATAAAATATTCTGTTTTTACAAAACGGTTTGGCTTTAGGGGTAAACCTTCTACAACAGATGCTCCAACAAGCTTTGTACATCACATGCTAATTTCTTTCAAAAATGGTATTATGCAGTGTCGACTTCGTGGATCCGATGAACTGCGTTTTCTACTCTCAGCTTATTGATAAACTAAACTACTATATTTAGTTTTGATTTAATAAAATCCAATTTGTGCAATATACATCAGATTGTAACCTTGGTAAACACTTTCAGTCTTCATCAATAAATCATGGGGTCTCGTAAGGGTCAATTTTACGCCCTATACTCTTTTGAATTTGTTTAACTGACATAAATTGAAGAACACGTTGCACTTCAATGTGTATTAATTTGACATTATTTGTTGATGATACTACCATTACGATATCAGATAATAATCTATAAGAAACAATTGTTAAGTTTCAAAATATTTGTAGATAAAGAACACAACATTATAATATGTAAATTGGTACTGTTTATTAAAAACAGCCTTTTAATAAATATTTAAAGAAACTTTTAAAAAATGGTTTTCAGCCTTTGTAGACTAAACGATTACTCAAATACACCCGATATTAAACTCTTAGGTTAGCACAAACTACATCTTTAATAAGAAATTTCGTAAAAGGTATTGTTAAAGAAATTTTATTAGTGGTTTATTATCTCATAATTGCATATCTTATGGCCTATTGCCTGAAGTCATTCACTACATTCGAAGAGAATAACCATTTGTTCTGCAAAGACGTGTCAACAGAATAATTGTGATATCAGTTGAGGATTGTCAAAATAGGTCATTGAACCCAATTTACAATAAAACACGTTTTTTCTAAAAAGCTACTGCTTCTATTAGTATCATAAAAACCAATACCATACCATGTTGTATGTCAATAATTCAAACTTAAGTGTACCAAATTTGAACAAAATCCCATTAGTAATATTTATGTTATAGTAAAAAGTAGAAATAAAACGCTTAGCTTTAAAAACCTCTAATTTGTTTAAAGAAGCAATTTGAGCTCAAGCATCTACCTTTAAACTTGTTCCATTACTTTCTGGACACCCTGTATAGTCATTCTTCAACCGCATGATTATTTTAGAATTACATGTAAACAGGTTGAAGTAGTTAATTGTTATTGATGATAACGGTGCTTTATTGTTTGCAATAGGTTAAGAGATCACTAAATCGAAACAACACGAAATTTGATTAAAATCTATCTACTTACTAAGTTACTCCTTATTGGTCTGTTTACAAGTGCAATGTCATAGCAAAAAGTTGTTGAAAGTTTCTACAAGATAAGCAAATTATAAATTATTAAATCTACTAATGCTTGTATATCTTGTTTGAAATATTTGTTCACAGATAATAATTCTCTATTTGTTAGTAAATATCTGTAATAAATGAATAAGAGGATTTAGTACCCATAAATTATAAATGTGTTCATTTGTTTGTTTGGTTTTACAAAGATGCCACAATAGGATATAAGATAAAATAGTTTTTAAATGTCATTTTAAGACACTTAGCAGCTAGCACTCGTCATGTTACTATTATACAATTATTATACAATCACATTCATGATTAAATAAAATTACTAATCAGTAGCAAAACTAAACCAGTCAATAACAAAATATTAAATACTTGATAATCAAAATACTTGATAATCAAAATACTGATTATTTAAAATAATTATGCTTTTATCTTGTCCACAATGACAAAACTAAAAAAAAAAAGTCATGATTTAATAAAAGTAAGTAATGGCCAAATGTCACTTTAAAATTGACGTTCTATTGATGTCTAAAAATTCATTTACAACCACTTCACTAAAGGTCTACTTCAACCGCGAAGTCTGAATTTCGCGTAAAGTACTAGATGTTTACATTAAAAATTCGCAGGCGACTTGCCTAAAGTTTGACTTCGGCGGCGAAGTTAAGCCTGCAAACTGCAAATCATTCAGCAGAAGCGACCGATAGTATTTCAAGGTCGTTACATAATAGGGTAAACCGCGAAAGATAAACCATCTTCAAAATATTATAATTTACGGATCTACGTAGTTTTGCTTTGATTCCTAGTTGTTTCTTTACATAATTATTTATTATTTGTACAGCTGGAATAAATAATCAAACATGCCAGAAGAAAAGAGTGACTCAACTACATTTACCGCCGGCAACATCTAGTCTTGTAAAGTTTGGTATCTGAGGTATGCATTACAAAAAGAAAACGCGTTTCCGTAATAATGTAAACGAAACTATTTAAAGCACCTGCACTGCATCTTATACCATTATTTTAGTATAGTAGTTTTAGCTAATGCCGATTTGGCAACTTAGCCAACGAAACATGCTAAACAATCAATCCAAAATCTATTCTTACTCAATCTCTACTAAATTTCTAAGCTTTCGGTAATATGCAGGGTAAAATCTATCAAATTCCCATGGTTTGTCGTATTGTTTTATAATTTGAAACAGATAATACCTTATATTTACAGAGTGAGTCTTTAGTTTGAAATAAAGGAATTAATCGACTGTATTCTAGTATAAAAATGCTTCATTAGGAAAAGCAGTATTAAAAAATTGTTTTATTAATTAGTTTGATTCTGTGAGATGACTTCCAAGAAGTCCCAACTTAAATCCGCTGGATTTCTTCTATGGGGTTTTCTAAAAGAACTAGATTACCGTGAGGATATTTATCACCAAGGCACAATTGCTGCAAAGAATTTCATTTCTTTAATATTCATCAAGTGTATCCATCATTAACATGGCGGTGTAGTGCCTGAATTGCGGCCAAAGCACAGTGTAACGGGTATATGAAGAAAATGACTAAAAACAGTTTTTCTTTGTTAAACTAGCTCATTATAGTTACGCACAATACCTTTGGTTTTTAATATAAAATAATCGTTTCAGAACCAAAGATCAATAATCTAACTTTCCATAAAAACCAACTAATCAAAACTCAAATCCGCACAGCCAAATTGCACAAGAGCTGAGAAATCCTTACATTTCATACTTTCTTTAAAGTGTGACAGAAAAACCGCCTCTTTTCTCATATCAAGCCTCTCATCTGTCACAATGAATTAGAATTTCATCAGAAACCTTGATACTTTCAAAAATATTGACGATTTTCAAATTGGTCATTTCTTACAAACAAAGAAATTGCTTGGTAGATCGAAGTAGCCTGTATTTCGTTTTCGAACAAGCACACATTATTGGCGGAAAGAGATTTTCAAAAAAATTGAAAATAAAAATTTTCTTAGTTGGTGCGAAATTTTTCTCGATCACGTAGGCATCTTTTATTGTCTTACTTAGTTTTAAGAAATTTAGAATTGACTAAGCATGTTTTAGTAAAAGATTTGAATTACTTTTCCAACCGTACAGTATTTTGTGATGATAAGCTTGACCCTTTAACTTCCAAACTGTTATTCCTTTCAAGAAATCCAGAATGGAAAGCTTTCCAATCAAAACGTAGTCAGGTAAGGTCAAAAATATGTTTTCCTTAGTAGGAGCGGCTGCCAAAGAAATGAATTCTTACGTTACCAAAAACCAAACTATGTGCGAAATATGCTACAGGTGTAGTAGCAACATGTGCTTTCGGTATTAACTTTACTTGTTAATGAATTGAGTTATTGGAAGAAAACTAGATTTGATCTTTTTTTGCACATGGCTTGCTTAAGTTTTTTAAGCTGCCGTTTCTTTATCCAAGTGTTACAGTATGTGGTACGTATCTTAACGTTAAGGTTTTGTATGTAAAAAAGGACAAGTTCGAAAATGTGTTGGTATGAAAGTTGCATTTAATAAACCTATATTTTGTAATAAATAATAGGAACAAACATTTCATCAGCCTTCATCAACTAATCCTATTGTAAAAAAAAATTAAAACATGATCTCTTTGTGCATAGCAAGTAAGCTCTATTTCATAACTAAATAGAGATTTAAGTAATTACTGGCATATTATTTCTACCAGAAATAAACAAAATGCAAACAGCTGATTCACATTTCACGTTTTTACTGTGCTTAGAAATGCTTCAAAAGATTCAGTTCTTGCATTCTTGGACAGGCTTTGGTTGTTCAAGATTATCGGATTCCCAATAGCGACTTTGTAATTGAGAAAGGAACCCCTATTTATATACCCATGTTTGAATTACATCACCAGCCACAATATTTTCCGAATCCTTACAAATTTAACCCAGAACGATTTTCCAAAGAAAACCGAAATAAACTACCCAGCTACGCTTACGTACCTTGTCGCAAAGGGTCTAGAGCTTAAATTGGTGAAATTTACTTTCTGGTATACCTTAACAATATTTATATAATACCTTGAATCTTTCAGGCAGATCTGCAGAACATCCGTACCTATAGCTTTCGAGAAAAAGGGTGTAATTCTAGTTTCTGCGGTTGGTTTATCTTTGAAGTTTCAGACATCTCCTGTAATTACGACTTAGAAAGTATTATTGTTTCACTTTTTAGTCTATGTATGGAAAGTAAAGAATAAATAATTGTTACACAATTATACCTGTTTACCGTAATAATAGCCATAAGTGAAATTGTAGTAAGTGTAGATTGCGAATAAATAGCAAATGCCGTCAGATCATGATAGCTATCATATCCAATACCAAAGGATGGAGGTTATTCGCACATTTTATCACTGTTACCTAAAGAGACCAACCAATTCAAAGAAAACATTTGGGTACCTATCATAACTCATTAAACATTTTTTATGCTTTATCTGATTAGTCTTAAATAAATTTTCTTTTAGATTTCTTCTGGTGTCAATCATACCCATACAATACAATCTGTTTTTAATTGATCAAAATTTATGAAACAAAAAGCTAAATCCTAGTCTGGAGATTAAATTAATAATTGTTTTGGAACCTCTAACCAGCACTAGATTACAAATACAAGATAGTTATACCATAACACTGTAGCATAGTTATTCACTTAGATTTTACTTAAACAATTTTGTCTTATCGTACAAAAGTTTTTACATAGTTTAATGTAATCATTTGCTTAGTTTTCTAACACTAACACTGCGCTTTATTTATAATTTCTATCTATATGCTAAAATTATCAGTATGTTTACCTCAGCGATTTAATTCATTTGGAATCCATTTAAAATGCTTCAAATGAACTATCTAGTTTGGGTTATAAAAGATGCGGCATGCCAACTACGTATCAATGAAAATTTTATAAAAATATTCCAAAGGACAAATTAAGTAAAGATTATCTTAAAAGAGTCCAAATCGTTACCCGACAAAATTTGTTTAGTCATGGTCAATACTTTAGATAAAAACAAAAATTGCACATTTGGAGATATTGCTTTTTATCTAAAGAGTAAAAGATAACAAATCACAGTAACAATTCTGAATTCACTATCAGCGTATACATATTTAAACAACTCAAATATAAGACGAAGTTGTTTTTAAGGTACGTCTTCCTATTTTTTTGTGTTATATTTAATGTAAGATGTTTCTTTTTAGATGTTTCTCAATATATTAATTGCATTAACTATAATATATCTTCTATACAAATTTTCTATAAGAAATTTTGATTACTGGGAGAAGAGAGATGTACCTTTTCCTAAACCACTTCCCTTTGTTGGAAATCTTCTGGATCTACTTACATTACGTGCATCAATAGGAGATCTCCTGGCTAATTTCTACAGCACCTTTAAGACTCCATATTTTGGAATTTACATATTTAATAAGCCTTACTTAATTATTAGAAGTCCGACAATAATTAAGCATATTACGGTAAAAGACTTTAACTACTTTCCGGATCATACACTGCTTTCAGATGAAAAACTTGATTCTGTGGCTTCCAACCTTTTATTGTTTGCTAAAAATCCAGAATGGAAATTTCTGAGAACAAAAATTAGTCAAGCTTTCAGTACTGGTAAAGTCAAAAACATGTTTCCTTTAGTAAGTGAAGCTGCTAAAGAAATGAATTCTTATGTTACCAAAAACCAAAACAGTAACTATATGGAGGCAAAAGAACTATGTGCCAAATATGCTACAGAGGTAGTAGCAACCTGCGCTTTTGGACTTAACTCTAACTGTTTTGAAAATGAAGATGCAGAATTTAGAGTAATTGGAAGAAAGCTTTTTAGTTTTGATCTTATGAATGGCATTCGTCAAATTTCTTATTTTTTTGCACATGGTTTTGTTAAATTGTTTAGGGTGCCTTTCTTTGATCCCAGTGTTGCAAATTTTATGAGAGATATGATACATTCTACTCTAGAACATCGAGAAAAAACAGGATTTAAAAGAAACGATGTCATCGATACTATAATGCAAATAAGAAGTAAAAGTACTCCCCAAGATGCTTGTAAGTTTGGTAAGTTTGTTTGATTCAGTTTATAGAATGTATAGAAGGGTCTTGCTAAATTGTAGAGGGAGACATAATTGTCGCACAAGCTGGTCAATTCTATACGGCTGGATTTGAGACTGTGGGCACTACTATGTCATTTACCTTGTATGAAATATGCCTTCAACGGGATATTCAAGATAGAATACGCTCTGAGATTAAAGATAGCCTCATTAAATATGGTGAATTAACCTATGAAGGAATACAAGAAATGAAATATTTAAATATGGCAGTATGTGGTATGTATAGCTCAATGTTCAATGATGTAAATTAGTGTAAGTGGAAACTTAAACCACAACTAATCTATGTCAAAGTTGAATAAAAAAAATTTTTTATTTTCGATTAAATACCGGCAGGAAACATCTTTGCGTTAAAAACGCCAACGCAATCTACTCTACGAGAATATAAACAGCATATTGTTGCCGAATTATATAATTAATGTATATCACAATATTTTGATTGGAAAACATTAACTTGTTGTGGATAGATGTTTCTATGGGATGTGGATTTGGATAATAACACACTATACGGGTTTCTAATGTTCAGTTAGTTGCCGCACCAATTATTTTAGAGCAAAGTGCAATAGGTATTTTTGAAGCGAAAAAAATACTTAGAAGTTACTAAAGAGTAATTAGAAAAACAAATAATTGGAAACCAAAAATTTACTATAAAAATCCGTTATCCACTTCTACATATCTCATTTTCTGTTTTTCTTAGAAACCCTTCGAAAATATCCAGTTCTTCCATATTTGGATAGGATTTGTGTAGCCGATTATAAGGTTCCCGATAGTGACTTAGTAATTGAAAAGGGAACTCCCGTTTATATACCCATGTTTGGATTACATTACGACCCGGAATATTTTCCCGATCCCGATAAATATGACCCAGAACGATTTTCAGATGAAAACAAAAGCCGTCTACCTAGCTACACTTTTATACCTTTCGGCGAAGGACCTAGAGCTTGTATTGGTGAGATTTTAAACTTTCTTTCTGATATATCCTCATAACGTTCGGACAATACCTTTTGCTTTTTGTTATAGGAGAACGTCTTGGATTGATGGTTAGTAAACTAGGATTATGTTATCTTCTATCGCAATTTGAAGTAGTCAGATGCACAGAAACACCCGTACCCATAATCTTCGAGAAGACGGGCATACTGCTTGCGTCTACTGTTGGCTTACCCATAAAGTTCCAGAAATCTCCTTTAATTACGGCTTAAGAAATATTATTGCTCGACTATTGAGTTTAGTGTAATATAATCTAAGAATATGTTTTAGATATGTAAATTAGCACAAAATGTAATAAAACTATTTTTTATATTTTCTATGTCTTTAAGCATGGCGACAGAGCGTAGATGTAATTTCCCTCAATACAACACCTATTTAATTTTGGCACTGCCAAGTAGCGTGCATAGAATATTTTTTAATGATCTAAGGTTTTACAAAAGAAATATTCTCACTTCAGTAAACAAGTGAGTAAGCATTTTTCTCCCATAGTACTTACAAAAATAGACAGCCGTTGTATTAAAATGTATATTCATGATTTTCCGCCCTTATAACGTTCCAAGGGCTGTAATGAATCATTACGTCCCTGTTCCAAACAAAAATAAATTTAGATTAAAGGCGAGTAAGTAATATTACAGTCTCGACGTGATTAAGCTCTCGGCTGCACCTCCAGTGCAATATACACGTCTCTACTGTAACAAATTACTTTTGTCCCTTAGTACCTTAATAACTATTTTAGTATATGTGTTACCATGGGAGTTAGATAACAAAAATAATATCACTAATTATTGACGTAAAATGAGCGAAAAATAGAAATTTGTTTCGTTCATGTTTGTGTAAACGATATAAAAGTAAATAAGCTAACCTATAAAAATTTTTATCTACGACTCTTCAGTAATATAGTCGTTATATGCGTAACCATAGGAATATAATTATACTCATACAACACTAGTGCACATGGATTTTATTCACTGACGGAGTTTTGTTGGTTGCCTATTTATAAATATAAAAACAATAAAAATTGTTCTAATCTCAAACCATTTATTCATTATTCATCACTTTCCATTGAAAAACACAGAGGAAAACGCAGGAAAACACTAAAGTAGGCACCACAACTTACAATTTTTGATTTTGGAAACAAAGAAATGTGGAAATAATAAACAACTTCTGTTCCAAATTTGACTTATTCCGAACTTTCTTTTCTACTTTGTACGACAATACTCTTTCTTCAATTTTTACTAAACCTCACACACTTCATCACCCCTCTCCCTTACTTGTAGATCCAGTTTCTTAACACCACGTGCAATAGTTACTTCCTAGGTGTCTTTGTCTATCCAAATCACGTCTACCTTCAAAGGCTTTTAAATTTCGCTCGTTGTCTTACACAAGATCTCCTCAACACTCATCGTCATTAATAAGTAGCTCCTCATTACCACAAAATAAGAAATTTAAGTATTATTAGAAGTTCATCACAAGATTTATTTTTCTTTTATGTATAGGTCTTTTTATATTTTTTTATACCTTTTTATCATATGGTAAAGTTATGTGACTTTTCGAATTCCGATGTAAAATATGAACTATTGGCTGTTTTAATGTAAAATGTCTTGAACAACTTTTGAAAATGTTTTTTATCAAATGTTCATGTAGGGTAAAAGCACCAATCCTCTGCCACCTAAAGTATATTTGAAGTTCAAATTCGTTTAAATTTAAAACGAAATAATATTTATCAATGAAACTTTCTGTATAGTTATGCATATTTAAATGATATAAATGCTCAATCGTCAAAAGTCATTAAACGTTTAGTTTTATATGAGAAAAAAAATAATTCATTAAAACCGACACTTTGGCCCCGTAATCCGCCACTATTTACTAAAAATTCGCCGTCGAGACCCTAGTAGCCGCCCTTTAAGAAACAAAGCTATAAACATCGTATAAACGTGAGGAATGATTATTTCTTAAATGATTACATATGAGTTCTTGGAAGCTTTATTCAGATCACTTGTTGGGCAAAATAAATCTGTTTTAGCGATATCTTCGTTACTCGCCATAAGCATAAAATAATTTAACAATTATATGCCTTTCTTGCATTTGCTCATAAACGATTTATTGAACCGAAAAGAATTTATTTTAAAAAATATATGCCAATACAAAATAAGTAATAATTAATAAACAAATGAATTTAATTCCTACTTTCTACACGATACTCTTTAAAAGTTAATTTTTCACTTAAGTTGTTTGGACATGTTGACTTCCTAAAATTAGATTTTTTTGAAGAGAATATTAACCATCAAATAAATAATGGAAAGATTAATAAATGTGGGTGCTAATAAACAAAATTAAATTAAATGGTCGAGCAACAATAATATAAAATCTCAGTATTGTGGAACATCTACTGCACGACAGTGGAAGGCGGCGAGCGACTAGACGAATCTGTGAATACCGGTACTCTGCCTACCTTATTTTCGACATTTGTTTAATTAAAATCCAGGATTTTTTGTATTAAATATTAAGAAGAACCATTCTTTTAATTTACCAAACAAAAATTTTTACGAAGATGTCCACAAAAATGCGCAAATCCTATCTAGAATGCAACCGTTTCTCGTTAATAAAAACGCACTCAATGGCAGTCATAGTAAACACAATCATGTACTGGCTGTAAATAAATGCTAATAATTAACATATAACTTTTATTTACCGGGATGAATGTAACATAATCCTTAGAACGAAGGATGGTAGATAACACAAAGCAAAAAGTTTCCGTTATTTATGGTGCCATCATTTATTTATAAAACAATAATTGATTCGGTGGTGGGCGGCTGGAGCTGGACGTACTTAGGTGCGTTTACCCTAACTAGCCAAATAAATTCTTTAGTCACACTTTCTTCTGATTCCTTTATTAGTTAAGTTTCATTTCCTGCCAACATTGTATTTCTTCATGATCCTCATCATTTTTTACATACAACACACATAAAATCTCTTACCCTTGATGAACCAATTTCTTCTCTTGTCATAAATCAAACATTTTCCATAATATAAATATTTACATGACTCCAACAAACTCAACGAGTTCGACATACAACACGTACAAAAAAAAACTTTTTCTTTTCTTATATTTTTTCTGTTCTATATACAGCATGTTCAGCGAGGAATGGGACAGCACGATATCTCGGGAACAAATCCAGATTTTAAAATTCTGAAAACTTTGTTATGAATGTAAGGTGCTACCGCTAGGTGGCGCTACCTAACTTAATTTTTTTTAAATGGAATACCCTACTTTTTATTCGATTTTTGGAATTTGCATATTATTATGACAACGTTCCTCATAACTGCTACCAACCTATCTGGTTTACTTTTCGGGAAAATAATGATTTTTATAATTTTAACACAAAGATGTAAAAGATTGTATTCTGTAGAGATAATTAGCAAAGATTAATTTATCAAAAAGTTTAATACAACTACAAAGTCAAATTGAAAATACAAAACTCAAAAGACAAATATGAAAACAAAATACCGCAAAGTGAAAGTGAGCTTAAATTAAATTAAGTGTTTAAAAGTTCCTCCATCACATTCTACACATTTTTGATAACGACTAATTAAGGCTGCACTGGTTACGTTCCGTAAAGTTTCCGGCGCTATACTGGCGCAAGTAATTCTGATACGATCTGTTAATTCTTCTACATTTTTTGAAAGTGTATCGTAGACTACACTTTTTAAATGTCCCCAAAGAAAGTAGTCTAAAGGAGTTAAATCCGGAGAACGAGCTGGCCATCTTATAAAACCAACAGTACCTAACTATTGTCTCGGAACTACTCTAATTCATTAGCATGGGAAGTTAGTTCAAGAAATATTTATGCTTTTTTTAACATAACTCGAAGGCGGTGTAGCTTTATAGAGAAGCGTTTCCGGAATAAGTTTTATCTAAATTTTCCTCTTATTCTTCGTTGTAGAATAACCTGTCTATAGTTGTTTCATACAATTTAGAAATACCCTGTATATAAAGTGTATTATTTCCAGTTGTTTCGAAGAATTTTGTATTACCAATGAATATTTTCTGTACTACACTTGAGAAAAATTATAAGTAATAGAATCAATTATTTCCATCTAAAATGTAAATTTCAAAACGTATTTTTACAACAAATATTTCGGTATAGAGAATACGTACTAGTCAGAAAAATTCTGACAGAGATTCTGTGTATATTTTATACGGGTGATCATTTTAAAACTTTACACTCTAAATATCTTGAAAACCAAAAAAGATATCGGAATACATTTAAGGACATTCTTTTTGTACCGGGAGGGAAAAACTAAACTATGTACAAAGTTTTTGATTAAGATTCTACCCTTAAGCTCCAGCCACCCCCACTTTAAAATTTTAAATTGGACGATATGGCAAGTAGGACGTCAAATAAAAGGTCTTCAATACCAGAATTGAGTGGTGTTTGAAAAAATCAAATCGGCCGATTGGTTTTCGAAGAATTAATTTTTTTATTTTAATAAAGGTACATTATTAAATTTATCGTAATAGATGCTCGAATTGCGCTCCATTGGTTACTAGGCAATCTATATATATAAAAATGAATTGCTGTTCGTTAGTCTCGCTAAAACTCGAGAACGGCTGAACCGATTTGGCTAATTTTGGTCTTGAATTATTTGTGGAAGTCCAGGGAAGGTTTGAAAGGTGAGTAAATATGAAAATGTTGGGAATTAAATAAAAAAAAAACATTTGATGTTGGCCCTGTCGTTCAGAAATCAAATTGAAAGAATAGTTTAAAGAATTTTAATTTTAAATCATGTGTAATTAATTGAAAGTAATAATAAACCTCATTCATGCCGAGCATTTTTTACGAATTCCTTTTGTTTGTTATAAATTTATTTTATACAAAAGCTTAGCTTTTTTATTCATCGATTGAGGCAGTACGAAGTCTGCCGGGTCAGCTAGTAATAAATAAAATTCATCGTAAATTTGGATAAGTAAAGTAAAAGGCTTTATCATTGCGTAGCAACCAATGGAGTGCAATTCGAGCATCTCTGAATGGTAATTCCACTGATCATTGCATTAGGAGCCTATTCTTCAGGGTGACGTATTTTAAGTATACCGTAGGATAACATGTTTATGATGATATAAAGAAATTTTCTCGGTTGATAAAAGTTTTCTTTTGTATTCCTGTTACGTTTTTATTTTTTTTTTAATATGTTTGTTAAAGTCTTCATATATAGTTATAGTGCTTATTTTCAGCAGGAACAGAAAGCGATTTGAAACGAATTATACCTCCAAAAGAAGCGGAAGAATTGAAAGAAACCATGAAAGCCAACTGTTACATAAAATGTTCATCATTAGGTATTAAAGCCTATCAAGTCCTGAGAATAATACCAAGCCTAAACAAATTTACATTGTTACTTATTAGATATTTAGTATCAAAGCAACTGTTTTAGAATAACTACTCTAGTCTTGAAAATAACGGAATTACGAAAGAATTCGGCTTGAGTGGTACATCCCACAATTACGAAATTAATGAAAGATAAAAACAAAAATGCGGGAATAACTTCGGAAGCTCCTATAATGCAATTGAGACAACAAATAGGGTTTTCATCGATAACGATTGTTTGACATTTACTGACGAAGGCTTTTGACGATTTTTCTCTAGTTAAAACAAAAGCAGGAAAGAAAACTACAATTGTAAAGACAGAAACTTGTGTGTTTCAGAACTTTGTTTATTTCGAACATAGGAGCGAAGATATAATTAAGTTCAAGAGTATTAAATTTGTTTTGGCACATTTTAGCTGCACTATCTTTCTTGATAAGTCATAAGTAAAGAAAAGAAATGTAGAATATAATGAAAAAATTGTTGATTTTGAGTTGTTATCGATTTGTGATACAAAATACTGCCCTTCAGTGCAATACCTTGACTACAAAAGAAGCATTTAAGTGCCACGTGCTACCTCTGTAAATAAAGATAACCGAGCATTTGAAGTAGTATTTTAATGAGTGATTATTAAAAAAAAGTAAGTTGTTGGTTCAGTGTGAAATTAAATAACAATAGTAACATACGTAATGAATTGAGGCACTTACATAAACAGTATCATATACGTCCCTATCAGTTGATCCTAAATCAAATTCAAGTATTATGTTTTCACTTTAAAAGACCAACAAAAAGGTAAGAACTGATTATATCAACAGACTCGTTAAACAAAGGCTAATCAGTGTGACTTTTGTTTGGTAAAACAAAATACAAATCTACTGATATCTCCGAAGATTGTAATATGGTTTTTACAAAAATTGCTAATGAAATTCACCATTTACCCAGGAATCAAAACTGAAATACGTATACTATAGTACAATTCCTAGATAATTTGGAATCTTTAGAAGTTTTATGTAAGAAAATGGAAATTATCATAAAATATCTGGTCGTGCATCAAAAACTTCTAAAATCAGAATATGTAAGCCCGAAAATTGAAAGTTTGAGAAAGAACAACCTTGTTTCAGATTATTTCTAAAACGGAAGATCAATAATCTAACTTTTCTTAGAAACCAAGTAATCAAAACTCAAACCCGCATAATCAAATTGCGCAAGAACTGCTAAATCCTCACATTTCATTCTTTCTTAAAAATTTGACAGAACCGCTGCGTCTTTTTTGATACCAAGCCGCGCATCTGGTGATGGTCTTTCCCAATAAATTAGAATTGCATCAGAAATGTCGATACTTTAAAACATATTAACGATTTTCAATTTGGTCATTTCTTCAAACAAAAGAAATAGCTAGGTAGATCCAAGTAACTTTTATTTTGTTTTCAACAAGCACAAATTATTGGCAGAAATAGATTTACAAAAAAATCGAAAATAAAAATCTTTCCTATTTTGCGAACATTTTGGCAATCACTACGGCATCTTTCATTTTTGAAAATTGTTACAACTGCATATTTCTCTATTCTGTATAGATAGTTGCTTGGTAAAACCTACTCGATTTTAGTTTTTACCTGACGCTTTCATAGTTAAAAAAAGTACTATTAAAATTAATTTTCTTAGACCATACATGGATTGACTATCAAATTTGGTTGTGGTATTCAAGATTTCGATGTCATTTACATCGAACGTGGGTTTAACCCTCTGCCGTAGGCAAAATTAAAAGCATTATAATTAAAGACCTAAAAATGGTTAGAATATTTTAATACTTAATAAAGAGTTGTTCTTTTTCTTGTTGAACGATATAGGGATATTGAAAGATATCAAGATAAATGATTTTATTATCTAGATCAGCAGGTGTCTAAAACTTATTCGTTTATTTATTTATTATCTACAATTATATATTTTCTTAAATGTTATCTTACAATTTCTATCTTTAGTTAAAAATCAGTTTGTTACGCTTTTTAGTTTAATAAACATAGTACTTTTACAGATAAGTCTCTGTATCTACGATGTAAATAACAACTACTAATTGACTTGTCTATAATTTACAATTTTTAGAATTTTAGCAATGTCGCTAATCAAAATTGCATATTTCCTTACTTTACTTAGTTTTGCACTTAAACCATTATTAAAGAAACTGAATTAGAAGTAGCAAACCTCAATTGCTTTTAAAGATAAATCTTTATATTTTTATGTTATATTTAACACGGAGTGTTTATTTATTAGATGATTATAAGGATACTCATTGTATTAACTGTAACATATCTCATACAAATTCGCTATAAAAAATTTCGATTACTAAGAACGTTTTTGATCTACTTGTATACCATGCAGGAACAGGAAATCTATTGGCTGATTTCTATAACATCTATAAGACTCAGTGTTTTGGAATTACGTGTTTAATAAGCCTTACCTGGTTTTCAGAAATTTAGAATTGATTGAGCATGTTTTGGGAAAAGACTTTACTTTCCCCACCATACAGTACTTTGTGATGAAAATCTTGACTCTTTAGCTTTAAAACTATTATTCTTTTCAAGAAGTCCAGAATGGAAAGCTTTCTGATCAAAAATCAGTCAGGCTTTCACTACCGGTAAGGTGCAGAACATGTTTCACTTAGTAGGACCGGCTGCCAAAGAAATGAATTCTTACGTTACCAAAAATCAAGACAAAAACTATGTGGAGGCAAAAGAACTATGTGCCGAATATGCTGCAGAGGTACTAGAAACCTTCGCTTTTGGTATTAACTCTAATTGTTTTGAAAATGAAAACACCAAATTTAGAGTTATTGGAAGAAAGCTTTTTAGTTGTGATCTTATGAATGGCATTTGTCCGGTCTTGTATTTTTTTGCACCTAGCTACGTTAAGTTCTTTAAGCTGCCGTTTCTTCATTCACGTGTTACAGAATTTATGAGAGAGAGGATACATTCTACTTTGGAATATGAAGAAAAACAGGATTTAAAAGAAACGATGTCATCGATATTATAATGCAAGTAAGAAGTACAAGTAGTCCTCAAGATGCTTATAAGTTTGGTAAGTCTGTTTAATTTAGTTCAGAAAATTAATAAAAAGGTCTTGCTAAATTGTAGAAAGAGAGAATTGTTGCACAAGCTGGTCAATTCTTTATGGCTGGGTTTGAGACTGTGAGTGCTATCATGTCATTTGCCTTGTATGAGATATGTCTTCAACGAGATGATCAAGACAGGGTACTCTCTGAGATTAGAGATAACCTGGTTAGATATGGTGAATTGACTTATAAAGAAATACAAGAAATGAAATATTTAAATATTGTAGTTAATATGTAGTACGTATCTTAATGTAAAGTTATGTAAGTTTATTCACGTGAAAACGGCAACGTCCGAAAAATACTTAGAAGTTACTAAAATTTAATTAGAAGAGCAAATAATTGAAAATCAAGTATCTACTATAAAAATCCGTTATCCATTTCTACATTCCGTATGTATTTTAACTAATAGGTAATTAATCGCCTGTTATATTCACTAGGAATAAGTAACAACAAACATATCTCATTTTTTGTTTTTTCTAGAAATTCTTCGAAAATATCCAGTTCTTCCATAATCAGATAGGATTTGTGTAGCCGATTATAAGGTTCCCGACAGTGACTTAGTAATTGAAAAGGGGACTCCCGTTTACATACCCATGTTTGGATTACATTATGGCCCGGAGTATTTTCCCGATCCCGACAAGTTTTCAGATGAAAACAAAAACCGTCTACCTAGCTACACTTTTATACCTTTCGGCGAAGGACCTAGAGCATGTATTGGTAAGATCTTAATCTTTCTTGCTGGTATACCCTAATAACGTTCGGACAATACCTTTTGCTTTTTGTTGTAGGAGAACGTCTTGGATTGATAGTTAGTAAACTAGGATTATGTTATCTTCTATCGCAATTTGAAGTAGTCAGATGCACAGAAACACCCGTACCCATAATCTTCGAGAAGACGGGCATACTGCTTGCGTCTACTGTTGGCTTACCCATAAAGTTCCAGAAATCTCCTTTAATTACGACTTAACATTATAGCTCGACTATTGAGTTTAGTGTAATATTGTATTAGAATGTACATTAATATACAGGGTCGCTAAAATATATGGAAAGATTCTTTCCCGGCAGAAACGGTAAGAACTAGACAAATAAAGTTTGGAGAACTTAAAGTAGGTATTTGTACCTTGTTTTTGCGAAGGAAATTAAAAACAAATCTGCAATTGTTTTTTTCGTACGGCCGGCGTATTGACTTTTTTTTTAAATAGAACACCCTGTATATGATTCCATATTTTAATACGGTATGTTAAACCAAATTTATGTAAGAGTTCCTGTACTTATCTTAAAGGGTTTTGGAGATAATCGCTATTCTTTTGTCAGGGATTTTTAAAACGTATGGAAACACGCTACTTTTGCAAAAATGGTAAAAAAGATATAAATGAAATTTGGAGATCTTAAAGTAGGCATCTTTGCCATGTTTTGGCGAAGGAAATTAAAAACAAATTTTTAATTGCATTTTCGTATGGCTACCATCTTGAATTTCTTTAAATGGGTCACCCTGTTATGACCGTATATTTCGATAAGGATTTTCAAGTTATATACAGAGTGTTCCATTTAAAAAAATAGCGGCCGTACGAGAAAACAAATGAAGATTTGCTTTTAATTTCCTTCGCCAACCATAGCAAACAATATCTACTCTAAGTTCTCCATATTGCATTTGTTTATTTCTAACCGTTTCTACGGGGATAGCGTGTTTCTTACTTTTTAGCAACCCTGTATTTTTTAGTATGCCATACGTTATTTCGGGAGCTGGATAGCAAAAATAATAACAATAATTATTGACGTAAAATGAGAGAAAAATAGAATTTTCCCATTTTGTTCCTGTATTAAAAAAATTCGTTTCGTTCACGTTTGTGTAAACGATATAAAAGTAAATAGGCTCACTTATAATTTTTTTTTTATATTTTTAATTATCCGAGGTGTCTAGTCTGTACGACATTAAACTTTCAAAGGAAGAGTGATCAACCATTTTGGCTATATTTGCATCTGTTCTGTTTACACTTTCTTGAATTTATCATTTTACCGAGATGAGCGATATGCGCCGACCACTTCGATTTATCATAAATTTTTTAATGAAACACCCTGTATATTTTTATACGGCTAAATGCAAAATTCCATTACCTATTGATTAATATTGGATTATGCATAGCTACGATCACTACTTTTTGGAATAATCAGTTTATGAAAATTAATAACAACACCGGTGTTATCTTTGCAATGCATTTACAATAAGTTTAAAGATTGAATTAGAATAATGCAACATCATACCAAGAATGTACAAATTTTTCTAATTTTAATATACAATCTGTACGTACTAAATTTCATTTGTTTTCAGAGTTTGTATCAGGGGAGCAGATTATTAATGTCATAAAACTAATCAAGAAAATGGGAGAGGGTTGTTGCTTACCACTGTACATTATAGATACCTTGAAAGTTAAAATACTCACTTCATCACCTGTTACAAGTCTTCTAAAATAGCTCTGAAGCGGTACAACGCGAACTTTGCTAAAACTAACAGCAACAGTTGTATTTACTTTAATATATTTCTCAGTAAATAGGATCTTTGCAAATTAATTAGTTTTGCTTCTGGAATAATTAATAATTCAGAATCATTAATTGATACATATAATTGTTTGTTTTTCTATAGGGTTGGCTAGTAACACGTGTGTAAGTTGCTGATATGGATCATAGAAGTATCTGACTCTAATTTATTGCCGCACTTATCGTGATTACAGTAGTTTTAATTACAACGATTTTGTTTCAGATCTCTTAGTATTTAATTGGGATTATATCTATACTTTTGAGAACGTTGATTACATAGTGGAATTTTTTACTAATCAAGTAAATCACGTTCTTGATCTCATGCCCCCATTAGAACAGCTTGCTTTACTGATGTGTTGATGCCTTGATTGCCGGAGAATTCTAAATCAATAATAAGGTTGCGTAAAAAAGTTCTAGCTAGGTATAAAGAACTAAAAACTGATCTGGTATGGTGAGAACCACAGCAGTTAGTAATGAAAAAAGAGCAATTCTGCAACAAATATTCCGTGGGGATCCGGGTTTTTGGCGTTCTGTGAGGTATATTACATAAATTCAACATCAATTGCTTTTCATGGCACATTAATAATACTACTTCTTTTAATCAGTATTTCGTAGACAGCGCTCCTAACAGTAGTTTGCTCAATAACAGTTTTTATTTTTTTTAATCTTTTTTTTTACTTATTTTATTTATCATTTCCACATAATGTAAATTACATAATAGGAGACTTTAACATTGATGTTTTAAAAACTTGCACTTACAGCAAAAGGCTAATGAACTTCGTAAGATATCTAGGAATGAAGCAAATTGTGAAATCCTTTACACGAGTTACCGAAAATTCAAAAACTTTAATCGATTTAGTAAATACAAATGCAGAAAACGCTGACGTTTTGGTTGTAGAAACACCAAAAATAACATACCATTACATACTTCAAATAAATAATGGTATTAATAATCAAAAGCTGAGGCAAGAAAAAACAGTGTTAGATAGACGACATTATTCAGGTCATAAGTTGCGAAGTTCCAACTAGTCAATATGGAACAACTGGGAAAAGTTATTAATAGCATGAAAAATAAAACCAGTACAGACAACATAACAGTAAACGTCATTAAAGATGCTCTACCAGTAGTGGAGCATTTATTACTCCGAATAATTAATGAATCATTTACCTTAGAAAAGTTTCCTAACGTATGGAAAACTGCTACAGTAATTCCTATACCAAAAGTTGCAGATACTAGAAAATGTTCCGAATTTCGTCCAATTAATATGCTATCGACGTCCGAGAAAATTATTGAACATATTGTCAAAGAACAATTGCAAGATTATCTAGAAACCAATAAAATACTAATAGACTCTCAGTCTGGGTTTAGAAAGAGTCATTTCTGTGAAACGGCTTTAAATTTAGTTATAGCAAATTGGAAATATCAAATAGAAAAAGATAATAAAATTGCTGCCATCTTTCTAGGTCTTAAAAGAGCATTTGAGACAAAAGACAGGCAAATATTACTTAAGAAACTAGAAAAATATGGTATTAAAGGTTTAGAAAACGACTGGTTTAGAGATTATCTTACGGGAAGAAATCAAAATACTCGATATGAGGGAAGAGAATCCTCGTTGCGTGAATGCTGCCTAGGAGTACCGCAAGGATCAATTCTAGGTCCGCTTTTATTTATTTTGTATATCAGTGATATTGCTTTAAACTTAAATCGGTGTGTCATAAATCTCTGCAAATGACGCGTTAATAACTACTCACGACACCGACATCAAAGTGACAGTGACTAATATTAACAGTGAATTACAGATAATATCAAAGTGGTTAAAGCAAAATAAACTAAAACTAAATACAGATAAAACCAAAGCAATGATTATTTGCAATAAACCTATAAATGAACTGAGAAATAATATAATAATAGATGGTGTACAAATAGAATATGTAAATGAAATTCAATATTTATTTTAATACATTTTTGTTTATTTATAGATTACTAAACGACAAATTACCTACGTATATGAAACAAATTTTGAACTACAATAGAGAAATTCATAACTACAATACTAGAACAATAAATAACTTTCATTTACCTTTAAATACTAAATCTTGTTCCCAAAATAGCTTATATTATAAAGGGCTAAAATTATGTAACGAAATGCCGGAAGCAGCAAAAGGAGCAGAGAATATAACTAGATTTAGGAAAGAATGCTGTAAATATGTTAAGACACTTTGTAAATTAAATTAGTTTAAGTTAGGCATAGCGCATAACAAAATATAATATGCTCAGCAAGATATAATATTAAGTTTTTGTATGAAACATCATATGATGAATAAAGTTTCGACTACTGCTAGTACTACTACTACTATTTACTACTTCAGAGATTTTAAAATTCTGAAAACTTTGTTTTAAATATAAGGTTGTGATAAAAAGTTTTTAAATTAAATGTGCCACTGCTAGGTGGCGCTACCTAACTAAATTCTTTTAAATGGAATATCCTACTTTTTATTCGATATCTGGAATTTGCAACATATTTATGATAACTTTCCTTATAACTGCTACCTACCTATCTGGTTTACTTTTCGTGGAAATAATGATTTTTATAAATTTAACACAAAGATGTAAAAGATTGTATTTTGTAGAGATAATTAGCAAAGATTAATTTATCAAAAACTTTAATACAACTTGAACGACATGAAAACATAACTCAAAGTCAAATTGAAAATATAAAACTCAAAAGACAAATATGAAAACAAAATCCCTGAATATGAAAGCGAGATTAAATTAAATTAAGTGTTCAAAGGTTCCTTCATCACATTCGACCCATTTTTGATAACGACTAATTAAGGCTGCGTTGGTTGCGCTTCATAAAGTTTCCAGCGCTATGCTGGCACAAGCGATTCTGATACGCTGTGTTAATTCTTCTGCATTTCTGGAAGGTGTATCGTAGACAACACTTTTTAAATGTCCCCAAAGAAAGTAGTCTAAAGGAGTTAAATCCAGAGAACGAGCTCAGTTATTTAAAGAAATATTTATGCTTTTTTTTAGCAAAACTCGAAGCTTTACAGAAAAGCATTTCCGGCATAAGTTTTATCTAAACTTTCTTCTTATTCTTCGTTGTAGAATAACGTCTTTATAGTTGTTCCATGCAATTTAGAAACACCCTGTATATAATGCGTATTATTTCCAGTTGTTTGAAAGAATTTTGTATTTTTCATAAATAAATATTTTTTGTACTACACTCAAGAAAAATTATAAGTAATAGAATCAATTATTTACATCTAAAACGTAAATTTCAACACATATTTTCACAACAAATATTTCGATATAGAGAATACATACTAGTCAGCCAAATTCGGACAGAGACTGTGTGTCTATTTTATATAAATATCTTTAAACACACTCTGAAAGGTAATTCCTCTGATCATTGCATTAGCAGCCTATTCTTTAGGGAGACGTATAAAGTATGGGCCAAAAATAATACCGTAGGGTAACATATTTATGATGATATGAGGAAAGTTTTTCGGTTGATAAAAGATTTCTTTTTGTATTCCTGTTACGTTTTTAATTTTTTTAAAATATGTTTGTTAAAGCCTTCACATACGATTATAGTGTTTATTTTCAGCAGGAACAGAAAGCGATTTTGGAACGAATTATATCTCCAAAAGAATTGGAAGAATTGAAAGAATTGAAAGAAACCATGAAAGCCAAGTGTTACAGAGAATATTAATCTATAGGCGTTAAAGCCTGTCAAGTCCTGAGAATAATATCAAGCCTAAATACTAGTACCTTTACCTTCTCGTGCTATATTTATGAACTGGTTATATTTCGATTTAGATTTTTATGTAAAGTATTTTAAATCTCTAGCACTTATACAGGTAATTACCACTGTTAGTGATAAAAATAATTTTAGGAAACATTTTATGCAGTTCACATTCTTGCAATGAAGATGTGTGTTAACAGGTGCTGTAAGATGTTTTAGTTATGTTACTGGAAACTACACAATTTTCGTACTTGTCTTTTAATCAGACGAACGTGAGTTAAGTAGTGAGCAGTTGTCATTTAATACTGTTTACTACTAATTACTATTTAATACTGAAGAGTTCAGTGGCTCGCGATTTGTGAATCATAGAATTATCAATAAATTAATGTTTTTTAAACAAAGAGAATATTCAGTTTTAGTACTGTTACCACAAATCTGTTCTATTATGATAATGATATATTTTTTTGATTGTCTAAATTAGTATATACGGTATATACCCAAACATAAATGTGCGTTCTCTACTGCCAGCCACCTTCGATGGCAATTAGCGTTAAACGACAGCCTTTTTTTTAACAAGTGTTAAAACATTTGTCTAGTTTCCTAACACAACTAAATTATATTCTTTTCTGTTTATAACTATGATTAGGTATGAAAATTTTTACAAATATCAGAAACAGGCACCATCTCTGAGCGAATCACAGAAGTTTTATCAGACTTTTCTCTCGGTTTCTGTCTAGCGGGAAAGTTCTTGTTTTCTGAATGCTTGTTGCAGTTTCCTGTAGGAAATTATTGTAGTGAAAATAGAAACTTGTTTTTTGATTGTGAATTCCTATAGGTAGTACATTCAATCTGTTTAAAGTCTTAGTAGTTAGATTTTCAAGTTTAAACCAAATTTATCTACTACTTTACTGAATGTATTTTTTATTCCGGAAACTGTTTGAAGCAACTGCTATGAAAAATGTTTCACTTCTTTTTAGTAACATAATACCTGTAAGTTACTAGAATTTCTATTACGATAGTTTGTTATTCATTGCGTAA
This sequence comes from Ignelater luminosus, assembly GCA_011009095.1. Classification (NCBI taxonomy): domain Eukaryota; kingdom Metazoa; phylum Arthropoda; class Insecta; order Coleoptera; family Elateridae; genus Ignelater; species Ignelater luminosus. The sequence continues at coordinate 4,704 of VTPC01001445.1, read as the reverse complement.
AACACTTAATTTTTAAATCGCTTTACCATTTTTATCTTGACTTAGTAGTAAAGCACTAATACAACCTTCTACGGATTTAATTGAACTTAATTATTTTCGTCAATCGTGAAAAGCTTGAAAGAATTCTTTTTATTTACAGGGATAATTAAATAAATTCTATGCAAATTCGACAAAACAAAGAAACCTGGTGTTGTTACGAATATTTAACTGCTTAACTATGCAATGTAGATGTAGGTACAGCAGATTCTAGAAGAAATCTAAATTTGTAAAAACATCAGTCTTTAGGATAAGAAATTTAAATACATTGTTACTTATTAGGTACATAGCATCAAAGCAACTGTTTTAGAATTACTACTCTAGTCTTGAAAATAACGGAATTACGAAAGAATATGGCTTGAGTGGTACATCTTACACATTGTATTGAAAATAATACTTTCCAAAACGCAGACCACAAAGTAACAGAAGTAACTACGTTGCAATTACCGTAATCATAAAGTGATATCTGTACAACAAATAGGGTCTTCATCGATAATGATTATTTGACATTTACTGACAAAGGCTTTTGACGATTCTTCTTCAGGTGATAAAACTACGATTGCAAAAACAGAAACTTTAATATTTCAGAACTTTGGTTACTTCGAACATAAGAGTGAAGATATAATTAAGCTCAAGAGTATTAAATTTGTTTTGGCACATGTTAGCTTCACTATCTTTCTTGATGAGTCATAGATAAAGAAGAGAAATGTAGAATGTTATGAAAAAATTGTTGATTTTGAGTTGTTATCTATTTTTGATACAAAACACTGCTCTTTAGTGCAATACTATAACTACAAAAGACGCATTTAAGTGTCACGTGCCACTTCTGTAGACAGAGATAACCGAGCATTTGAAGTAGTATTTTAATGAGTGACTATTAAAAACAGCTAAGTTGTTGGTTCAATGTAAAATAAAATGACATACATAATGTAGTGAGGTCCTTACATAAATAGTATCTTAGGCGTCCCTATCAGTTGATCCTAAATCAAATTCAAGTATTATGATTTCACTATAAAAAAACAATATAAAAGGTAAGAACTGATTATATCAACAGACTTGTTGAACAAAGGCTAATAAGTGTGACTTTTCTTTAAACAAAACAAACAAACAAATCTAATGATATCTCCGAACATAGCAATGTGGTTTTTAAAAAAATTGCTAATGAAATTCACAAATTACTCAGGAATCAAAACTGAAATACTTTTACTATAGTAATATCCCTAAATAATTTGGAATCTTTAAAGGTTTTATGTCAGAAAATGGAAATTATCATAAAATATCTGGTCGTGCATCAAAAACTTCTAAAATCAGAATATATAAACCCGAAAATTGAAAGAACAATCTTGTTTCAGATAATTTCTAAAACCGAAGATCAACAATCTAACTTTCCATAAAAACGGAAATTTCAATGTCATTTACACCGAACGTGGGCCTAACCCTAGACACACTCTGTTGTAGTTAAATATTAATCTTCTTCAATTTCCCTTATCATGTTTAACAACTAAAAGGCAAAATTCAAAGCCTTATAATTAAAAATCTAAAAATGGTTAGAATATTCTAATACTTAATAAAGAGAACAAGAACCATATAGAGATATTGGAAGATATCAAGATGAATGATTTTATTATCTAGATCAGCAGGTGTCTAAAACTTATTCGTTTGTTTATTTATTATCTACAATCAATTATTTTCGTAAATGTGATCTGAGTATTTCTATCTTTAGTTTAAAAATTGTTTGTCACGCTTTTTAGTTTAATAAAAATAGTACTTTTACAGATAAGTCTCTGTATTTACGATGTAAATAACAACTACTAATTGACTTGTCTATAATCTACAGTTTTTAGAATTTTAGCAATGTCATTAATCAAAATTGCATACTTAATTTTGCATTTAAACCATTATTAAAGAAGCTGAATTAGAATTAGCAAACCGCAACTGCCTTTAAAGATGAGTCTTCATATTTTGTGTTATATTAAATGCAGAATGTTTATTCAATAGATGATTCAAGTATACTTTTGTATTAACTGTAACATATCTCATATACAAATTCTTTATAAGAAATTTCGATTACTGAGAAAAGAGAGGTGTACCTTATCCTAAATCACTTCCTTCTATTGGAAACGCTTTTGATCTACTTGCATACTGTGCAGGAAGAGGAAATCTGTTGTCTGATTTCTATAACATCTACAAGGTATCCCGCGACTCGACTACCATAGCTTAAAGGTGTGTTCCTTGGATAGTTTTAAGTCGAAAATACGTAATACATATATGTCTAAAACTCAATAGTAAAGGAGTTATAGGCAATAGCATTTTCCATACAGAAATGGTTTGGTTAATTCTTATTCATTGTTATTGTTAAAATTAATGCAGGAAGTAGGCTGGTGAATAGTTTTGTCACATTGTCATTACAATTGATTTTTTTACGTTTATCTTGCATTATTTTTGCCATTTTTACGTTTGCTAATGGCTACATCTTCAAGTCATGAATATGCCGACATTCACTTTATTTATGGATACTGTGACGGATGGGTGATATTAAATTTATAAGAGTTTAGCATAACATTGTGTTTTATTAATAAAAAATATGTTCAACACAAAGTTATTTACATTACTTGTTCTGCTGTGGCTCTTCTATTTCCGTCACAGTATTCATAAATTAAATGAATGGCAGCATATTCTTCAACTGCAAATGTAGCTATTAATAAACGTTAAAGTGGCAAAAATAATGCAAGATAAACCTCAAACGAGAATCAGTGGTAATGACAATGTGACAAAATTATTGATCACTCTACTTCCTGCATTAATTTTAAACAATAACAATGCATAATAATTAACCAAACCACTTGTTGAATGGAAAATGCTATCGCCTATAACTCCTTTACTAGTGAGTTTTGGACATATATGTATAGGTATTTTCAACTTAAAATTACCTAAAGAACACCCCTTTAATCTAAGGCAGTCCAGTCATGGGACACCCTGTATAAGACTCCATGCTTTGGAATCTACGTGTTTAATAAGCCTTACTTGGTTTTAATAAATTTAGAATTGATTCAGCATGTTTTGGGAAAAGACTTTACTTTCCCTACCGTACAGCACTTTGTGATGAAAATCTTGACTCTTTAGCTTCAAAACTGTTATTCTTTTTAAGAAATCCAAAATGGAAAGCTTTCTGATCAAAAATTAGTGAGGCTTTCACTACCGGTGAGGTGAAGAACATGTTTGCCTTGATAGGGGCAGCTGCCAAAGAAATGAATTCTTACCTTACAAAAAATCAAAACAGTAACTATATGGAGGCAAAAAACTATGTACCGAATATGCTACAGAAGTACTAGAAACCTGTGCTTTTGGTATTAACTCTAATTATTTAGAAAATGAAGACGCCAAATGTAGTGTTATTGGAAGAAAACGTTTTAGTTGTGATCTTACGAATGGCATTTGTCAGGTCTCGTATTTTTTTACACGTGGCTTCCTTAAGTTCTTTTAGCAGCCGTTTCATCCAAGTGTTATACAATTTATGAGAAAGATGAGATATTCTACTTTAGAATATCGAAAAATAACAGGAGTTACAAGAAACGCTATCATCGATATTATAATGCAAGTAAGAAGTAAAGCAGTCCTCAAGATGTTTTAAAATAATCTAAATTTATGAAACAAATAAGTAAAATTCTAGTTTAGACATTAATTAGGTTTAATTAATCAGTCTTTTGGGGTCTCTAACCTGCAGTAAGTTACAAATACAAGACAGTTATACTATAATATTGTAGCATAATAGATAGTTCGATCTTATTTAAATAATTTTAAATCATTTGCTTACATTGTTTTCCACCACTGGAACTGTGCTTTATTTAGTATGTTCTACCTATAAACTAAAATTATCTGGTTATTTTTACATCAGCGATTTAACTCATTTGGAATCCACTTTCTTTAAATTAACTATCTTCTAGTCTGAGCTATCAAAGATACGGCATGTCAATTACGTATCAATGAAAACTTTATAAAAACATTCCAAAGGGCAAATTATGTAAAGATTATTTCAAAAGAGTTCTGTATCTCTACTTGACAAACTTTGTTTAGTCATGGTCCAAATTTCAGATAAAATATGTACAATTGGAGATATTGCTTTATATTTAAACAGAATACAATAACAAGTAACATTAATTATTCTGAATTCACTATCAGCGTATACATATCTAGCAGACTCAAATCTAAGACGAAGTTGTTTCTTAAGGTAACACCATAGTTTTTTTATATTTAATATTAAATGCTTTTTTATAGATGTTTCTGACTATATTAATTGCATTAACTATAATATATCTTCTATACAAGTTTTCTATAAGAAATTTTGATTACTGGGAGAAGAGAGGGGTATCTTATCCTAAGCCGCTTCCCTTTGTTGGAAATGTTCTCGATCTACTTACATTACGTGCAGGAATAGGAAATCTCTTGGCTAATTTCTACAGCATCTTTAAAACTCCATATTTTGGAATTTATGTGTTTAATAAGCCTTACTTAATTCTCAGAAGTCCGACGATAATTAAGCATGTTATGGTAAAAGACTTTAACTACTTTCCGGATCACACAGTGTGTTCTGATGAAAAAATTGACTCTTTAGCATCTAAAATTTTATTCTTTGCGAAAAATCCAGAATGGAAATTTCTGAGAACAAAA